>JAVQJF010111811.1:0-61582 GCA_036023855.1 Gadopsis marmoratus
TTGTGTGAGTTGTTGAACATCTCTGTATGTGATATAACTCTGCTCCTTCTTGCGCAAGAATAAAGTAACCTGAGTAATGATTTTCAACCTGGTCTCGAGTAGAATATTTTTCTAACACACGTCTTCATCCTGAACTGGCCAAAAACGCCGACCATGTGCCTCAGACCTGTTGGCTTTAGCTTCAGTCTCTTAGCACAGTATCATGCGTTTAGCAATCACGTCCATATTTAAGACCACTTTACATGGAGTCACCTGAAAACGTTTAAAAGTAAGCTGGAGACTTGCGGAGTTAATCAGTCAGCTAGCTAGGACTGCCCAAATCTGCTGCCGATCGTTGTTATTTCAGTGGACAGAACTGATGGTATTGATTGGCAGGAACGAGACGCCCGACTTTGTTTGGTTTTGTGTGAAATAAAAGAAACATTGTGTGAGAAACTACTTGGAAGTTTGCATGGTAAATCTGCCACCATATCAATATAAACTGCAAAACTGCATTATATTCTATGGCTTCGCAACGCTAACTAAGGGGAATGGGGCTTAATGAACCAATTTCAAATAGTAATAATCTATTTATCTTTTTATATATGTTATATTAAAATCTATTCAGTTAACATGGTCATACAGCATAACAATTATCAATCTGTACTGAGCAGTAAATGTCACTGAAGTAAGAACTAAACTATAAATAAAATATTGTAATTTTGCAGTTACTTGTGCATTACAGTGTGCATTCTCTTGCGTTTGCTGTTTGTTCATATACAGTAGTGTATAAGTGTGTACACTTGTCTTAGCTTTCCTGCACCAGCTGCTGTGCGAGCGGCTGAACGAGGGCGGAGGCAAGGAGACTGTAAATCAGCGAAGGCAGTAGGCAGACCGGACTCCTCTCTAAAAGCAAGGAGACCATATCCAGCTCTCTCTGGCACAGATAAAAGAAGTCGGGTCAGGGATGCAATCACAGTCATCTGCTTCCTCCCTTCCCCGCAGTCGGAGGAATTACAGGCTCATTAATGACATTCACTCTCCCGTTGACCACAAGAACGTCTTATTTCTCTGCCTTTTGTTTGGGTTTAGTCTTCATCCAGTATTGTCTTACCTCCTTTATTCTTCCTTTCATCATCTGCTCATTTCCAGTGTATCTTCACTTATCTATTTATTTTTAAATGGCTATCTGATACCATCTTGCAGTCTTTAAGCATTTGCCTATATGAGACAGTGAGATTTAGAGTAGGTCTCCGGGTCAGGGCTGCTCTGCCTGTTCACACAGGCAATCAGGCCATCCACCCAAATAATGACCGCCGTGAATCAACCCCCGAATGAGACAGCCATTGCATTCAGCACTGCGGTCAGCACTTCTGCCTTTAACTAACCCTACAAGCGCACCATAAAACTATAGTGGAGCCTGTTTGTGTTGAAATGAGTGTCACAGGCGCTTGCTCTCAGGTTAGCTCGAGCTGAATGATTTGATTTGGGGGAACAGTTACAGTGGAGAGGGAGCATTTCTTCCCTTTGTGGAGAAGTCAATTTAATTGGCCACGTTTTGCATCACGGAGCCCAATTGCATAGCTGTTTTTTATGAGAGGCGGTTGCAGGCCTCATTGGAATAAAGCTTTCTGACTCCTGCTGCAGCACCTATTCATCAAGACCGTAATCTTTACTTTAATGGGGAAGAGTTAATGTTTACTTTGTGAAGTGGAGGAAATGACCTGAAACTTGAAGGAAAAAAAAAGTAAACACTCCTCTTTATGTGTAGTCTGTGAAATGGTAGATGTGCTCTGAACTTTTCATTGATTTTAACCGCGTCATAAACCCAGATGAATGAAAGTACTGTTTTAACATGCAGAGCTGGTTTTATTCACCTTTCATTTCTGAATTCCCTTTTTGTTTTTACAGCTCTTAGGAGCAGAGCTTCTGCTCAAATTACAGTGATAGACGTTCCCTTAAATGATCATTAGAAGAGCAGGGGAAAAAACGTAGAGCATCTTAGGCAACTCTCTGTGGGCGTGCCAGCGCTGAACTCTCTGATTCATAGCCCAATAACTAAAACCTCTCACTTTCTGGGCTGCGCAGTCGGCCAAACGATGTTCCTCTTACGGCCAGCGCTGCAAACCAAAATCAGCGTTTGCAAACCCCACCAAAATCCACCACTTCTAAAAGTTCAAAGTGTGCACAGATCATCTGAGAGGAAACAGCAGAGATTGACTGAGAGAAATCCCCTGAGCTGCTTCTGCATCTGGTTTCTGCCACTCTGACTCTTGATCTGCAATGTCATTGATGTTCCAGCGCTCCAAGAAAGCACTCAGGAAAACTACTGCGGCTGCTGGGAAAAAAGGGGGGAAGAAAAAAAAGGCTGACATCACCTTCCGCTGCTTGATGAATATTCATAAAGCGAGAGGAGTGGAGAGGAGTGTGTGTGTGACATGAGAGTGTGTATGCACACAAAAAAAGAGGAAGACATGATGAAAGTGCACATTTGACAAGCGTCTCTGTGGTTTGTGACAGGAGAGATGTCACCGGGCTGATAGGACTGTCACATCTACTGACGTCACTGATCCTCCTTCTAATGTGCACAAACACACACACACACACACACACACACACACACACACACACACGTTAACTTTGTTTCTGTCCACAAGTCTTTGTATAAAGGTGCATGTTGGCCAATCACAGCACAAAGTTTTGTAGTCTATCAAATGCAAAAATTGGTAGTTTTACCCATATAAACTACACGCGAACATAAACATCCGTAATGTTACGTTTAATAGAAATTCTTATTTTCATACTTGGTTGTGGCCATCCTCGCTATGATTATGACATGGCACTCATCAAGTAACATGGTGATATTGCCAAAAAGAAGATCTATGGGGCAAGAAACAGAGGCGGATGATTAGACAACAAACCACAGTAACAGAAAGTGAAGCCAAACAGTTAAATTATTACCCAAACTGTCTGTTTTAAACATCCATCATATACTTCCTGGTTTAACTTGGACCTCTCCATCTGACACATTGCATGTCCTGTCACCCTGTTATTGAAATATTTGTTGTTCTCTTTTCTAACGCCACATGGAGAACTAGTGAGCCATGCTAAACCAATAATCATAGACTGATCATAGATTATACAAATAGATCTGCAGGATTAGCTCAGTGTGTCGCTTGCACTCAAAGGAATTGTATTTCACATTACATTTTGTGCGTTCAGCTGAAGTTATAGATAATCAGGTTAAGCTGATGGCTTGTTTACAACCTGCATGATCTGTTGACCTCTCGTGCTTCTTCTCACTGTGATGTAGAACATCGCCACTTTCCCCGCAATTAACCTGGTGGCAAAGATACAGATATCAGAATGACGTCCAAAACTATGAAAATAAGACCCAAATTGTGATGAGCTGGAATTCTCGAAGCTCCACCCAGCCCTGCCAAGTACCAAGTGCACATTAGGAGCTGAGGATTAGCAGAGAAGACCCTCCCTGATGAACTGTCACACTGAGTTTGTGTGGGCGGACTCACTGACTTGAGGAACACAATTACTGACACACCACAGTGCTTATTTACCTCCGGTGCATCAGCTGCTGCATTCTCAAAATCATGCTTTGTCCTCCTGCAACACTGCCTTTTATGTGTGTGTGTCTTGCTCTTTTTGCCCTATTACTGCAAGACGCTGCAAGGATGCTGCTGCAGCCGCCCTTTTCACTCTGTCGGCCTTTTTTCGCTTCATCTCACCATCTTTTTCCAGCTCAGACATTGATACACTGTTCAGCCTCCACACACAAACACACACACACAATATACAAATGTCTTGCATTGACGTCATCTAGCTTCTATTGTTGCCTCTGTTAGTGCTTTGCCTCGTCTTCCTGCTCAAATGGATCTGCACTCACACTCACACACACGTACGCATGCACGCACACAAACTTGTATGTAAAACATGGATTTCACATCATTAATCAGGCTTACAGTTTCCATATGCTCAATTTACAGAGGCAGTTATTACATTTTACTAATAATTTCCGCTATATGAATTTCACATTTTAGTGATTAAAGACTCTGAATAGCAACATCCTTTGTATGACACACAGGCATGGCCTAACAACAAATGCACTCCACACAGGACAGGAGCTGCAGGAGAGGCCTACAACTATCTGTATTCCATTCCATTCTGCATTGCGGCCGTGCCAGGTCAGTAAATTTAGTGCACCTACACAGAGCTGGATCCCCACACAACCCACCTCCCTCTGGCAGCAGCCTCCCCATCATCCTTTTCACCTGTCACTCAGTGCCTCTCTCAATTAAATGGACCACTAAGCACAAGCGTTCAACTCCGGGGAAGAGATTTCCCTCAAGGCAAGGGACTGTGGATTCGCAGGGCCGCGCCACAGGACAGAGAGAGATGTTTGTGTTTGTCCGGCCACTTGTGTACGACTGCGGTCGCACAGGAGCAGCTTACCGGACTCAGTGAAACTGATCTTTTCCCATCTGTCTAACCCATGGAGAAGCTCCTGTGCGAGCTCACCCTATTTAGGCAGACATGAAGAAAAGAACAGATTTGTGCCAAAGAGTTTAACATCAGGATTGTGGGTCTGTGAAAGCAGCCAAACAGCTTAGCTGAGGCACACTGTTGATGTCTTGGATGGCTTCCTCAGGACGTGATTTGTCTGTTGATAATACTGCCTCTGACTCTCATTGTCTTTTCTCCTCCTCACGTTTCTTCTTTTTTCTGTTGCTCCCACGTTGCATGAACATCTGTACACATGTGTTTGTCTGTGTATATTAGAGAGACAGAGAGAGAGAGAGAGAGAGAGAGAGAGAGGAGCTTTGGGTATTCAAGCATGGGGAACTGCAGCGGGCAAAGCACCAATGCTCACTTCAAAGTGTGAGTTGAACGTTGGCCTGTAATTGAAAGGCTCTCTCTTGCCAAACGCCCCCTCAGTCCAGCCTCTGATGTAACAGGTCACTTTCACACACCTACACTCTTTAACACCCTGTTGTTCCATCCTTCCTTGAGCGTGAGTTGGTCACGATGGCATAATAGTACTAGTAGTAGGACTATTGACCGTTTTGGCGACAACAGTTTTGATTTCGCTCTAGAAGTCCTGCATTTAATGTTAATTAACAGCAAAAACGTCCAGGGCCAATCAGTCATATGCAATCATATTCATCTGTCCCACTTATTCTCTATTCTTCTTCTTCTTTTTTTTTTTTTACTTAAAACAACCCTATTCTGATTCCATAATAACAACCTGGTCTTTATGTAAAAAAATAAGGGCATGTTATTATGTTGTGCTAGATCACTGTGAGGCCAAATATGTAAACACTTTCTCCTGCTGCACTGTATGCCCAGATCACCCTCTTTTTGCATCTCTCTCTCCCTCTGTCAGTCTCTTTCCATCCTTTTCTTTCTCCGCCATTGTCTTTGTGTCTCGCCGGTTATTCCTATCAGACATTATTCAGCATGGGGATGACAAAGACCTGCCTGCTGCATGCTGATACAGCCACAGAGCACTGCTCCAGCCTCTCCTCTCTGATGTTACGCCATGCACACACACACACACACACACACGCACACACACACACACACACACACACACACAATAATTTCTCTTTATATGTAGACCAGTATGATGTGTGTTTGTGTGTGTGTCTGTGGAAACTGTGAATGGCAGAAAGAAGCGAAGCATTAACAACAAAATAATTTACTTTGCTTGGTCAGAGAGCAAAGGAGTGACAGAGTTTCAGATTTTCAGACACACAGACAAAAAGACAAGCGAAGGGCCGCAGACAGAGATGGACGCACACAGACGGTGGGCGACAGTGAAAAATGAGAGGACGGGAATTGTTCTTGAGGTGACATATACTGATGATGGCGGCCGCAGAGCGAGAGATGGACTCAAAAGAGGGATAGAGAGGAAGATGAGCCTGAGCAGTCGGGTCAGGGGAAGCGAGCTTCACAGTGTGCAGCCTGTCCTTGTCAACACACACGACCCGTGTACAGCTTCACCAGCGCTGAAAGGACTGATACATGCAGTGGAACGGCTGCACAATTAGCAATATGTGGTCAAGAGGAAAGCAAAAAAAAAAAAAAGAGGAAAGGCAGAATGTGCATATAGTTTATAAAGAATGAAAGTGAGAAGAAAAGGTAAATATTTTCGGGGGTGGGGTTGGCGTGCTGCTTGGCTGTGAACAAAGAAACAATATAAAAAGACAACAGCGAGAAATTACATTGAGATGGTGATTCATCAACCTAACGCTGAGTAATCAGATGCGGTTTGATCAAAGTGTTTGAACAAGCTTATATGGATTTGCTCAGGGAAGTATGAGAGAAGAGAGCGAACTCCAAGCTGCAGTCACTTTCACATCAGATGGAAGAATGTCACAACATTTGCCAGATGTGCATATTAGAGCAACTTGATGCTTGTGGTGGTGTTGTTGTTGTGGTGGGTGTTTTTCTGGGAGGAAGAGAGACAGGACTGCTTGTGATGCATTTTACTTTCATTTGTCTCAACTTCACTGGCGATCCTTTGGAGAGGCGTTTGGAAATGAAAACAGACTAAAGTGCATTCGTGTTGGGGAGTTTTACTGCATATGCGAGAAAAAGTTGAAGAAAGCCTGTGATAAATTGTGATGTCACTCGAGTCAGTTGGGGCTGAAGACTATAAGTTTGAAAATGAAGAAAATCTGTGTGGAGTTCTCTTCAGTTTCTAGACACTACAGTCTACATGCAAGTGAGGCTGTATGTATGTTATGTCCCGTCTGTGTGTGTGACTGTGTTTCATGTGTTTATTGCTTTTGGTCTCCTGTGTCTGCGTTGGTGTCCTGTCTCTGCTTCCCTCGCGTCTCCTTGATTGTGAAAGTGGTTTCACCTGTTCCCTTGTGTTCACCTGTGGTCCATCCCCTCGTTAGTGTCCTGTGTATTTAAGTGTGTTCAGTTCGCTGTGTCCTTGTGGCGTCACAGCCGATGTCTGAGTGGTTCCTGTCTATGCTGTGTGTTCGTCGTTTCGACGTGTGTGGCTGTTCTTGTCTGTTCAAAGACCGGCTTACCCTTTTTGTAAGTTAATTTTTTGTTATAGTATCAGTAAAGAACATTATGCTTTCTGGCTGTGTGCGCTTGGGTTCCTCCACTTCTCCTCCACCCACACCCAACCATGACCATGTAGGTACAGTGGTACTTGACTGATAGCATGCTGATGATTAGCATGCAATGTTTACCATGTTCGTCATCTTAATTTAATTTCTGACAAACTGACATTTTGACCTGGTGAAAAGTCAAGAGAACACCAAACTCATTAGATTCCTCCTCCGGGGATCATGAATGTCTGTACAAAATTACATGGCAACCCATCCAATAGTCGAGATATTTCTGCACCAAAGTGGTGATCTGACCAAGAGACTGACGGACAGACTGACATTAATGTGATAATAATGGCAAAAAGGTCCTACCACAATATAAAACATGCGTGACAACAGACATTAAAGGGGAAAAAAATGTATGTTCACAGGATGTCTACACACATGTATGGGTGTGTATATAAGTGCATGAATGTGTTTCTTTTTCCAGTTGTGAAAACATAACAGAGGATATAAAAAAAAAGGGGAGGTGCAGGGGTTATTCCCCAGAGCTAAAACGTGCATTCAGGTGGGTGGAGCAGCAGCTGTTGCGTACCGGCTCCACGCAGAGAAATGTCACATGGAGCGCAACGTCCTGCGAAGAGAGAAGTAAAGAAAACATGCCCCCAGTTGTCTGCAGGAACTTTAAACCAGTGATAGAATGCAGTCTGCAAATGCATTTCACTGATTGGACTTTCTCTTTGGCAGTGGGCCTTTAATCTAAACACCTACAGCACCAATATATTTCAACCCAGTTAGTGCCATAAACATACGTCTCTGAACGCCCCCTGTCCATCAGGCGAAGAAATGCCCTTCTGAAATATGCAAATAAATACGAGAAGTGCTGAAGCAATTCAGAAAATGAAGTATCTCAGTTTGATCAGACTGACCAGAGCAAAGATGAAGTACTTCTAATTTAATGTGTCCAAGCTCAATAAAGTACTCATTAACAGGTTATAGATAGCAAGTGCTGTTATTAACCATCAGAAGTACACCTCCGTCTAATAAGAGTCATAAACAATATAAAGTCTGTATATGACATCTATCAAGCCGCCAATCAATCTGGCCTTCATTTCAACCCACTTAGAGGACTAAAAGGCACGTTGCTGAAATACTGTGCCAGCCTGTCAACCTGTCAGCGTCACTGGTAGAATCTACAGTAGTGCACTCTGACTACAGTGTGAATGATGAGGAACACAATCGCAAAGTGGAATTTGGCAGTGGAATGAGGTTAGCCCTGCGTGGCCTCCGTCTCCCCGGCTCTTTAGATGGAAGAGAGCGCTGCCGGCCACTCAGACGGCCGCTGCTGTGATTGAGCCAAGGGAAGGCCACGTCCAAGGGGCACTTTGCTGGGGCTTGAAAAGAGGACTGCTGTCCATAAACAAGACATGGTATCCTGCACGGTATCAGTGTTGTCTTGCCAGCTTAGATACACTGGGCGTCTTTTTCTTTGGTGGCTTTAAAGCACAGTGGAGCGCCAGGAAGTCAGACTTCAATAGGGCGGCGGGGCCATGTGGTTGAGTGACTCGTTGAGTTTAATGAGGGTTTCTGTCAAAACAAAGGGCTTTTCTTTTCATGTCTGGTGGTCCTGTCCTCTGACAGTTATATCAAAGCTGCATTCGCTTGAGGGCTTCTTATTTGTTCTATTCCTACTTTTCTCGACGTTTTCTTATTTGATCTGAAGTGAGTCAACTTTGTGCAGAATTCTTCCATCAGGATCATTTCGAAATCAAATCTGTAATCTTGATATTGTTCATCTGTGAGAAACAAACGATTGCCCTTCATTTTGACAAATAAGAAAATAAGTGGCCTTCTCCAAATGGAGCCTTTGCTTATGACCCAACCTGCCTGCCCGTCGCTCGGCCGCTTAAATGAAGCTTGTCCTTCTCCGAGGTCCCCGGAAATGCCACCTCAGCGCTGGCCTACTTAAATGAAGCTCGTCCTTCTCCGAGGTCCCCGGAAATGCCACCTCAGCGCTGGCCTACTCAGCCTCAGAAAGCCTCAGCCTCTCTGGCAGCATCCGCTTCGGTCCAGGCCATGTCTCACTGCAGATTGGTCATTTCATCAACACCTGGCGCCTAATGAACTAGAGGCTGGAGGGCAACGGGAAGAGAGGAAGGAGGGAAACAAGGGAAAACTATGAGTCTAGGACCTTTGTAATAATAAAGAGACTCTTTTCTTAATGAAAGTGGCTCTTTTGTTCCATATTGGGCACACTCAGAGGACGGGACTTAGCGGTCGAGGCGGTCTGACCACTTTAACATTCAGCCACATGATAAATGGTGAAATATTTCTCCCTTTTTAGATGTCTTTCTTCTCATATGCCAGCTCTGTATTAAGTTAAATTATTGGTTCCTTTGTGCTTCGAGGGCACAGCGCACTTGCGGCCTCTTATTCTGTGTATGCGACATGCATGTTTGTTTGCAGAGGCAGCTCTTCCTTTGCTCTGCGCCAACTGGGAAAGTCACATTCATGCAATATCAAAGGAGAGTCTGTGAACTCCAGGATCACAAAAGAGTTTTGTTTGTGCAGTAAAGTTCATGATTTTTATTCTGTTATTCAGGGATTAGCTGAGACGTATCCCTATTTAAATAAGGGGAAAGATCTTGGAGAAGTGGCCTTGAAGAATATTACTTACAGCAGTTTCAATGTTACAATCGGGCATATTAATCATTTACATAACCCCCATCCACCACACACCCTGCCCCACCTCTAAATATAGTCCCTCCTGCTTTCTGTCTTCTACGCGCACACACACACACACACACACACACACACAGTAACATTGTCAGACTTGTAAGACTTTCCCTGTAGTCATGTGTTGTGTCTCTGATTGAGCTCCCAGTAGATCATTCACTTGTGTTTGGACAGATGCCAAAGGGAAGCCAGTCAAGTTCAGTGTGTGTGTTTCTGATCATCTGTAGGCCGCAGAACTTTATGCCAAGTTATGACGCTTTTTATGAAGTTTTTAAACAAACTTGATTTATATGGTTATTCTCGTAAAGTAAGCCCCAGCGACGGTAGTGGTGCATTTCCATTTAGAGGAGTTTTATTGAGGCTGCAGAAATGATAAAGCGAATGATTTATGAGCGGGAGCGACACGCTGGGTTAAATCTAATCCCGCGGAGGGAGGGGGAAACCACAGACTCCATTCTGCAGGAGGTAAGAGGGCAGTTTGGCAAACTGCAGATTGTGCAAGGAGATGAGAACAGTATGTGATGGGAAGAGATAGAGGTTTTGTGTGCTGAATATTAACGCTTTAACATGACAGTGTGATGCATCACAGATCCACATCCACAGAGGTGATGTCATGGTGAATGGCTTGCCATGGTGAATATCTGGTTCTTTTACCAGCTGTGCAACCAATGCATTTCTTATCAATCTGACAGTAAATATGAGCTACCAGTGTAACAGTGTTGCCTGGCCATGGGAGGAGGTCCAAATGAAGTGTATCCCAAAAAGTGCTTTTTCGGAAGTGCCCCCTCACCGTAGCATCTGCCTGTGTCTTCTGGCTTACTCTGCACTCATTAGCAGGCAGACTGGTACCGGACTTTCTCCATCTGGTAGTCCCAAGCAGCACACGCTGCAATGCACTCAGCACAAAACAGAGCTCATGCTAAAGTACAGCGAACTACATGCAGCTCCACATGCACACAGTGAATGTCGAGTACATGCGTGGCCTTACTAAACAGGCCGCTAAGCGTGAAGCTCAGACAGCCATACAGTTGACTCAGCACAACACTACTCTCTGTCCAATCAACCGTAATTAATGTGTTGGGCTGTTAAGTCTTTACTAGCTCTACGGTAAATCTCCTATATGCAGCAGCTGAGACTGTAGGACACTTTAAAATCCCATCAAAGTAAGCATGACACTGATGCTGACACCAAAACACCATCATGAACTGACAGGTACAGTAACAACAGCCTGGACCATATTTTAGTCCAGTTCTTATAATCTCAGCTTTCAGAAGAGTCACATGGTTTTCTTGTACACACACAAAAAAGAATTGTTTTGTTTCTAAAAATCCCTTGTGTTCCACTTTTCGAATAGAATTTTATGCGGCATTAAAACAAAACTTCTACTCTTCCGTTAACTACTCTGAAAAAGTAGGAGCACCTGCGAAATGTCTAAATTGGAAAGTGATGTGTTAGCACGACAAAAGCAGCTTTTAGTCAGCCGGCGGTGCCTGTCAACAAAAAAAACCCCATCAAATCTGCCAAAGAATCCCAACTTGGCAGGAAAAGGGCGAAGCCCTGTAAGTGAACAGCAACCACAAGCTTACTTTTTAATGCATGATGCTTCCCTTTTCTCAACAACGGCTGCACTTCTGACAATGTCTTTGTCAAAACATCAGCGCAAATACAAAGTGAGCACCATCTGTTTTCTGTGGTTGCTATTTTTGAACCAAGAGAACAGCAGTTTGGACTGTTTTAGTGTGATTATAATGTGGCTTACAGTATGCCATTAGACAACCCATAAAGCATGCATATTTACTGTGATTGCTCCCAGTGAGAGGTGAGCCACTAACCCCGGCAGAGTTAATGAAATACTCTACGGGACAAAAACTGCTTTCTTATGTGTTTCTCAGTTGCAAATGAGCTATTGTTGAGCTTGGGGAATATGATGTAGTATACAGTATCCATGCTCGACAGAATGAGCCTCAGCCCTAATCTTCTACAGAGGAGAGACGCCCTGCAGCAGTCTGATACCTGATATCTGATATAGTTTTTGCTGTTTGCTGTGAAGTTACAGTATAGGTCACCCATGAGGAAGACAAATGAGCAATTCTTTGCAAAACTTTGTATTCTCTGAAAGGCTACTCAAACCAAACACATGATTTCGGTCTGTCTGTCATTCCTACCCTCTCCTGTCAGTCGTCTATCCAACCTATCGCAACTGTGTATTCATATATTAACATTTCACTAATGCTAGATGGGAGATGTGACAGTATGGCACATTGTAAGCGGTGGCATTTTGCGGAGAATTCGATGATTCATGTGAATAACCAAGTCATATTTTTCCTCTAAACACAATATTCAGCTGAAGAAATTGAATTATCTAATGTGCCTGATAAAGATAAATGATGAACTTTTGTCATTATTTATCATAAAGCATTCAGGCATGACACAGTTTCACCCAAAGCAACTGTAAGACAGGAAACACAGGGCTGAACATGTGATGGTATGGACAATTCCCTATGCAATTCACGTGGCACAATAGCCGGATTAGCGCTTTTCCATTCAGTGGAGGAATTACATGGAGGGGACGGCACTATATCTGTCTGTGGTGCAGATGAGACTTTTCTCACGCACTTAAAAATGCATTATGGGATGGAAAAGGCTGGAATACAGCGAGAGGGAGAGACGAGTCATAGGAGAAGACACGTGGGAGACCATCTTGGGAGTCAGAAGGAAGTTGGGAATGACATTGGCTTGAGTGACAGGTGACGTATCTGCGGCTGTGTGAGGCTGTACTGAGGCACATTGATGCTAACATTTGCTTAATTAGCACTAAACAAAAACCATGACTGTCATGGGAATGTCAGGAGATCACCAGAGTCAGTAAGATTCATTGTCTTGGAACCACAAGTGTCTGTACAAAACGTCATGGCAATGCAGCCAGTAGTTAGTATATAGTATAGTCTGTGAAGTCAGAGAAGGATTCGCAGTGTAATTCTGTCTGAAAGCTCCCTCAAGTGACATTTCCTTGAGTGAGCAGTTGTTCTTTTCCTGTGCATACTCTTAGATGTACAATATACGGACATTCAATGTGATGGGTAAGAGATGAAGTACAAGACAGAATCATAAAATACAAACTAAAACTAAAACCATGCTCTAAATCTAAATGCATTGTCTTGTTTGAATCCCCGTGAGTGCCACCACACCAGCCCCCCTGCTTCCCCAGCTGAGGAGTGGCAGATGACAGTGAGGCGTTTGTCACTGACGGACGAGCCTCCACCTCATCACGTCAAAAGGCCACCGGGCCAGATGGAGACCTGGTGGGTGGTTCCTTATTGAGGCGCTTCACACACCAGGGAAATGGAGAGGAAAAATTATTTCACCTGTGAATTTGGAGTGGCTTTGATTACAAATCAAATATCACCCTCGTGCACCCACAGGGTTAGCCATTACGTACATTATCTGGATAAATCTTCGCTGACACAAGTGAAATTGTAACTTTGCACTTTCCACATACTCACAGGCCTGCACATAAGCCTCAATGGCTTTCCTCTGCCCCCTCACACTAGCCAGCTGCAATGCCCGCAGCATTTAGCTGGCAAAGCCTAATGACATATTAGCAATTAGAGAGGAGCAGGTTTAATGATTTCATCAGGCCCACGGCTCCGAACAGCTTTATTTAATTGCAGTCCAAAGGAAGGTTGTGTTGTGGCCACTGCCTGAAGGAAAAGGCTGCTGCTGATGGAAGTCATACAGAGGTGTCAGCGTGCTTCAAAGGCAATTCAATTACATTTGTTCACAGTGACAATCGATGAATAAACAGAAGTGGTGGCACTTGGTAAATTGGATTATTTTGAGTCCAAATAGGATTTTTGTTTCGAAATACAGGGTTGTGAAGCCTACATTTTTCTTGAATTATCAGAACATAATGACCTTAAATCGTCCACCCAGTGTCTCTACCGGTGAAACAAAAGCCTAGATGTGAAATTGAAACTGAACAATGGAACTTTAACACACTTGTGTAAGAGTTGTTTTCGGTCACTTGTTATTTTTTTTCCCCAGCACAAGATATATTGATCTTGTGTAGCTTTGCAGTGGCTATAGCCTTTTTGACTGCAAAATAATGTGTCTGCTGTGGCTCACAGAAGAGTCTTTTATGCAGCTTAAAGGACTAGTCCAGCATTTAGAGCAAAATATCTGAAAGCTCGATGAAGCTCTAGCTCTACAGTTAGCTTAGCTTAGCACACAGACTGGAACCAGGAGGACACAGCTAGCCTAGCACTGTCTAAAGGTAAAATCCCCCCATCATCACCTCTAAAGGTCACTAGTTATCTTGTTTATTTAACCTGTTCAAAAATATGTAAAAGTGTAAAAATTATTAGATGTAGTTAAATGGGGGAAAAAATGTGTTTCCTCTGTTAAAGTCTGGTGTTTTGTTGATCCATCCATCCATCCATCGACTTCCTCCTTTGCACCCGTTATAATTACCTCTGCCGCTCGAGGTCTTTGTCACTTGAGTGTAAACATGTCATTTTCAGCACTGGCTGAATTGACCGATGCTGTCGTTCTTCTTGGGATGTCTCTGTCTTTTATTGATCCATGGGTCCTTCCAAAATTTATATTCCTGGGAAATTATAATTTTGAAGTGTAAGAATAAAGTCAGTTACTTTGTTTTATCAGTACACTTGTGAGTGATGTGTAGTAATAATTCCAGATGAAGTAACATCAATAGAATTTATACAATACAAAGGTGAGTGTGTAATATGCTTAAGAGGATACTGTTCTGTATGCTTGGCACCTCATGGGATTTGTAATTTGATTTAAACTGTAGTAGCCTTGATCATTGGTGCAAGTTTATGAACCAGTGGACAAATTTGATGAAATGAACCGTGTCTGTTGTTGACAAATAATGTGTAGGTGTGTATGTGTTTCTTACATTACCTATTACAGTGTACCTTTCGCCATGTTACTTGAGCAAATTATGACTCTGCCGGGGTGAGGTATCTGTGTGCACACTTCAATGTCACCATAGGTCTTGTTAGATTAGACAGCATAATGGAAACAGACTTACATACAAAGGCCTGGTGATATTGCAGAAGACATTAGTGATGTGATAACCGGTTCAGTTAAGTGACTTAGTTCATTAACTCCTGGTCATGAAAATTAACAGTTTTGTTTTGGTGGCAGGGGTGGTCACATATAACATGAATGAACAATTTGAAGAAGTACTCATTTCTGTCCAATGCTGATCCTGTGTAGCCAGGCTGTTACATGAGAAAAATAAAAACTTGCATGGCTGTTGATCCACACTACATAATTCTCTGACACGAATGGTGGGAATTATTAGCAAGACTCTATTATCCCACTCACGGGTTTATACTCAGGCTGAAAACTGGACACACTGTAAACCTCCAAAAATAGGGAAGACATCAGAATGAAAGTCTAAGGTGCAAAAGGGCTTAAAATTGCAATCACTGTGTTCTGAATAGAAAATAGTTTTTAAGCGTGCATTCACTCAATTTTGGCCACTTGAAGTGGAAGAATCAAACTGTAAACAACACTGACATGTTAACATATATTACCATTTAAGTTGATATAGCTAATATGGCCATATCTGAGCAACATCAGCATTAATTTGGAGTTTATGTCCAATAGTCATTCATATTTTAGCTCTGTATTGTTTTCCACCAACTCCTGAGGGAAATATCTGCTAAATGCTCCACTATGTTCATCAGCTAGTCGCTAACTTTGTCTGTCATTTGGTGCTGGGTAGGTAATGCACAGTGGGTTTTTAGAGCTTTTTTGCTGAAAATAGCTGCCTGCAGAAACAACGAAGAGCAGTGAGACTGAATGTAAACACTAAAGTTTTGGTCCGGAAAACTGAAACAATAAGCCGAAACATGCTAAAACACACAAGAGCTGAGGGAAACTGAATTGTTTGGTGCTAATTCTCTGCGGGTTTGTCATTATTAGCAACCTCGTTTACATACACATTGCCATTTTATCCATTGTTGCAATTAAAAATATTCATTATAGCAGCTGTAACATGTTGCAGCAACATATAGTAGTGTTTATCCATTTCTTGAAATTGGCTCATATGCAGAATTTAAATTCTAAAGTAGTTGATTTAACAATTTTCTTTCCTTCTGCTTAAATACAACAACAATTAAATGGGAAATTTCTAGATATGTGTTTTTGTACACGGAGGTTAACTTCTGTCCAAGGGGTCAGTGCTGCAGCTCACAATCTGTATATGGAGACACTCCTAGAAATCCCATTCCAATCACCAGACAAGAATGCAGATATTGGAACATTCTGCAAAACCTCTGATTATTTGTTGCACTTTCCTCATTATCAGCACATGATTAAGGTTAGGGAAAGATTGTTATGGGACAAATGTATTGGATGGTTAGGGTTAGGCAACTAAAACCCCAAACAGATTCACCTGCACCAACCCCATATTGGTAGATAAAGGCAACTGTGTATACCTGATCCAATTAAGCTGGCCTCTGTCCCAGACCTTCTGTCAGCTAATGTTGTCATTCCTTCATCATTGGCTGTAAGTCAGCACCCATTACCTCTCTGAGTCACCCCTCCATTTTTCACAGTCTCCCTCTCACCCCACCTCTAATCACTGCCAACATCAGCACAGGAATACTAAAGGCACCCTGGGATGGGAGAATCCACGATGGCAGCTCCCCAAAATAATAACCGACTCCCATGTTCTCTGGGAGCAGCCACCGGCATTAGACTCAATATTGATTTATTACACCAGCTTTAGCTGGAATGTAAAGGTAACAGTGAGGAGGGGACACTTGTGTTGATGGTGAGTTGACAAAACAATCAGCTACTCTTTTATTCTACTACAGGGCAATACAGTATATATGGAGCTGTATATCAACTTTATGGCCATTTATCTAGATGAACATTACTGTATTCCAGCCCTGCGGTCCCCACTGTGAGAGCGTTACAGACTGAGACAAAGATGCATCGCTGCTGGAATTGAAATCCATCGATCTGCTTGAAGGAACTGCAAGTAAAAGCAAGAAAACAGAAAATGCATTATTTTTTGTATGTTTGAGACTTTTCCTTAACGGCACTACAGAATGAGAGAGGAAGTGAGTAACAGAGGGAGACGAAGAGAGAGCAATTTAAAAAATACACACTGGCGTGAAAGAGATTAAATAAGATTCACTATAGAAGTTGGAATGAGAAAATAAATCCTCTCTGTGTTTCATTTAATTCCTTCCTCTCGTCAGAGTTATTAATGCCTGAGCCTGAAATACTTTGTGGACCGCGGTGCGTTGACGCTTTTATCCCGAGAAGGACTTCGTTTTTTGTCGAACACGGAGAAGCTCTTCACACAGGCTCGTTTTTTGAGGACCACTGTGAAGCGTAATTAATGGACGGGATGAAGCCATGAATAGCAATGCAGCATATATCATTGCTTGAACGCCCTCCACTCTGCTCCCTCCTCCATCTTTCTTTAGGGAGTACTTACACTGTATTGACGCTCGAGGTAATTCATTTGTTGGGAGGCTGTTTAAAGAATGTGTGTTTAATCATGAAGCCTATGTTAAAGGTTTGGGTGCTCTGAATGATGGTCACTGACGCTGATGATTTGTTTCTAGGGGCAGGACAGCTCCACAGTGAATGTTCAGACATGGCCTGATTGAAAACATACACGACTGCCTTGTGCCTGCTGCAAATTCCCTCGTTGCATGTTATCATTCAGAGCTACGGGGCAAAGACACCTTTTTGGATTGCCTTTTCGGATGCAGGAAGCAGCGCCAGCACTCACAGTACCTCCCATTGTCATGTTCATTTTCTCTAAAGAAAGTGTGTGTGATCCTGTTTATGAATGTGTTGCTGAGTCATTTTAGATACATTCCCAGCCATTTGAATAGAATGGATGACTGCCATTAACAAGGCATGGCCTAAATCACTTGGCCTGATAACGGTACAGGCTGCGATGGCTTTTGCCTATTCCATTACCACACAGCAGCGAACCCTGTAATCATCACAATTCCTCAATCGATGAGGCATCCATTCAGTGCTACCATTTGACAAATCGACTCTTTAGCCTCCAGCTCACCTGTTCCTCCCTCTCTCTCTCTGTTACTGGCTCGAGGTGAAAGTAGAAAAGACTCTGCATCCCTTTATGCCACATTGTGTGTAATCCCCCCATTTCCATAGCTTTGGGGTATACAGCCTTTGGACAGAAAATAGCACGGGATTGTTCAACCTAAGCATCGATAATGTGGCTGCTCTTGGAGGCCATCGAGCACAATAATTCCATTAAGCGTCCACATCAGCATAGAGGCCGACATTTGCTTCCTGAGCTTCCTCCTATTCATCGAGCCTCCCTGTGTCCCTTTTTCTGCCATGAAAGTGGAGCTGACACAGCTCATATTTAAGGAGATGCATTAATGATTCCTCTTCATCGGTTCACTGGAAAACCGATGGTGCGAATTTAATCATTTATACATTCACTTGTTGCCAAACTGGGCCATTTTAAATGAACCTACTGCCCTCATCCACATGGACACAGTGCCATGCATGCACATCAGTTCCGGAAGGTGGGCTGTGTGTTACTGCGAACAACCCAGAGCCCCTTAGGTGGATTGAGGATCAATTGTCTATCCGTCTATATGGTGTTTTGTCAGTTCTATGTTCCAGGGGTGATTAATAAGACTTTAATGGAGGAATGATTCCTTGGCAGTGGGTTGTAACCCTGCCTCACTTAAGCTGATGGATATACGGTATGCAGTTATGTGAGAGAGTGGAAATGGGAGAAAAATTAAGTATATCCCACAAAACATGTTTTTGCCATTTTGTTGGCATTAAGTGTTAATGACACGAAATAAGTCCAAACAGGAAAATGGAAAACACAACATGACTGTTCCTGCATGCCAACAACAATTAGGACATTTTGACATCAGAAACTTGTTAAGTTGTTGAGGGAATAGA
Source organism: Gadopsis marmoratus (assembly GCA_036023855.1). Taxonomy (NCBI): domain Eukaryota; kingdom Metazoa; phylum Chordata; class Actinopteri; order Centrarchiformes; family Percichthyidae; genus Gadopsis; species Gadopsis marmoratus. The sequence continues at coordinate 18,753 of JAVQJF010111811.1, forward strand.
AGAAACTTATGACTGAAGAAAATGTATCAATTTGATGGGGATTTGATTAAAGTCACATGCCATAGGTTTGGTTTCTCTCTCACAGCCTTTTACTAAAACTCCCCATGAAGACAAATAATTATTTTAGTGTTAGTGGCTAAGACCAATGTTAAAGAACATACAGTAGAACATTTAACACTGCATGGAGGAACTGACATTGGCTGATTTATGTTGTTTGTAGTAAAATGACAATTTTGGCTCAACAAACGTAACGTACCATGTAGTAACCCAAGAACTGAATACATGTGGTGTGTCGGTGTCATCTCACGTGGTGGCTAACAATTTTTGAAGTGAACGGGTCACAGTGGCCTCCACAGTGCTGCCACTACAGATGGCTCATTAGACTAGCGTTTGATACAACCCCCCCCCACCGCTCTCCACTTTGCCTCCATCTCCCATCCTTCCATCCTGCTGGCATCCCTCTTTCATCAGTCTAACACTACCAGCTGCTCACATCTAACAGCCACAAAAGTTCAGGCACCAGAAAGAAAGCGGGAGCTGTGCAACATATTGCAGTAGGAAAACTGCAAATAAATAGCTCACAGCACGCCTTTCTTAAATTGCGCACACACAGGGAATTTAAAACACTCACCTATTATCTCCTGTGAATCAGGGGCCGGCTGCACCACCTTGTCAGACTTAGCATATTAAAATGCAAGTGTTAACTAAATGACGATTTGCTGTATATGTCACTAAATTAAAATGGGTTGTACCACACAAACAAGTTCTTATGTACAGGTTAGTAGTTACTAAATAATTACACTCTGTATCTGCCAGGTGAAAGTGCTACGTAGCTTACTGAAAGCGTTACTTACTACTACAGCGCTAATACAGATTCAGGCTCAATTAGATTGAAGAGCAAAACAGGTTAAATGAAATGCGGTCGACGTATCTGACTTCTCTTGGACAACGAAGTAAACTGGGAAGATGCTAAATTACATTTTACAAATATTACACAATTTATCTCAAATGACAAAATGTACAAATGCAGCACTAATAACCTCAAACTAAATGTTTAGCTGTTCAGATATTGTGCTAACTCTGAAACACATTAAATACAAATACAATAAAACAAAGAAATACCTACACCACAGGATAAAGTCTATTCCAGGCATGTTGCTGCCTCATTATGGTAAATGTCACTGGTCTGACTAACGTGTAGTGAGGCTAACACATGGGGGCCGTTGCTACAGTCGTCACTGTACTACTACTTTGATTACTTTCGTACATTTATTGGGTGTCTTTTTATCAGAAAAAAATTACTTTAGACGAATGTTTAACATCGTATTTTCCACCTGCACACCCTCTAAGTGTTTACATTACATACAGTACTACTTGTACATATTAACATGCTACCACTGTCTCTCTTCACAATGAATGTTTTCTTCTTCACTGGTGTCTGTAGGTCGCTTCTCACAAATGTACCTGTAGGGACAAACATAAAACAGAGTGCGTGTTACGGTTTAGAGAGTTTATGTATAAATACTAAGCTAGCATTATGTGACAGAGGGATGTTAAATATCAGTATTAACCTGAGGCAAGTGTCAGGGAAACCTGTAATCTTGGTTGTTGTTGTTCATTTCTCCCTGATTTTGGATCAGATTGCTACTTGAATATGTGCGGTTCTTGGTTTAGAAGTGATTAGAGAACAGAACTGATCCAGGGCTTTGTGGGTTGGTGTCAGAGGAACCACCTACAGATCAATGCAGGGAAAACAAAAAAGAACTGGTAGTGGACCTCTGCAAGTGTAAACACTCTCCTACACCAGTGAACATCCAGGGAATGGACATGAGAGGTACCGCAATTACTAAAATGAATGCATCTATATCTGTGCTCACAGGGGTGACCTATATTCTGTTCATAACATAAAACACTCCTTATTACATAAACATGGTACTGCTATAGATGCAAATGTTTGTCTATGTACTGCGAAGATCTATTTCATTATTGTTAAATCAAACAGCAGCCATGCATTGCTTTTGGTGTTTTATTTTAGTTTTTTCTTTCATCATCACAGCGTGTGTATCTCGGGAAGTTAATTAGACATTGTTTATGGCTCTAGAGTAAAGACTGCATGCCTGGTGTTCATGTGAATTATTGATGTGTGTCGAGTCTTCGTAATTGTGCTGTGAGGTGCCTTGTCTACGATCACATCATTACATGAAGCCCCGTGTTGACAGAGAGAGTCCTTGGTTGTGAAAGTGTCACTCATTAAATGGATCTGATTGAAATGCGTCCCTCAGCGATGAGCTTGACCCATAAAGAGCCAGCAGGGCCGCGCTGCCTCATTGCTTCTGTAAAAACCACCATAATTTAAGTCATAACCCCGACACACAAGCCTGCATTTTACAGCAATACGTGTGAAAAGTTTTACATCATGACTGAACTCTTATGGAACTGCTGGGCTCCAGAGGAAAAATACAGTATGTCTGAGGAAAAGACAAGAGAGAGCAAATGAGTGAAGATCAAAGATGTTCATAAAGCAGGGAAATCACAGAAACATTCCATCAGTATTTAAGGAAGGTGTACTGGCTGTCTGACTGATTGGGGGGGAGAGTGAGGAGAGTGAGACAGAATAGTAAAGAGATTCTCTAAATGTGGCTTCAACCTTTTTATAATAAGCTGAATATTTTATCACAGCTGAGGCAATTAAACAGCTATAATTTTCAACCGCTGTGAAGAACAGGGTCATCTTTTCTTCTTATCTCTTCTCCTCTTCTCCAACACGAAAGAGGCAAACGGGATATTTAGAGTGTTTCCTCCCACTTCTTAGACAGTGTTACCAAACACTTCATTCACCTTGAACTCGTGGTGCACTTACAGATAGCTGGCGTAGGGACTGGGACTTGACGCAAGCAACCTTTCCACGAGGCTGTCGAGAGAAAATTGCATTAAAGCTTTATTCATGAAGTGTTATGCTGCAATAAAGCATGAGCCCAAAGCTGTGCACAAATGGAAAGGAACTGTGCATGGCTAAAACTGAACTATAAAAACAGCCCTGGGGATGGAGATGAGGGTGAAATTATCGCAGTTAGTTTTCATGTCCTCTCCTCTACATTTCTTTGACATGAAAGGTGCCTAGGAAAGCCAGTAGAAGGACATTAAAGACCCACTCCCTGTCAAAGATCAGGGCCAAACACCACACAGTAACTACTGCTACCGAGACACATTCTTGCAAATTCTTTTCATTTGTCAGAATCCAATCAGAGATTCCTGTGGACACATTTATCTGCATTTTACGTGTATCTATGTTTGAGTTGCATGCCATTATGAATGATTGTTTGATGCTTTAGTCTCTGCGTGCATGTCCATCAAGTGTCTACCTGGACAGACAGTGGAAGATAGAGGTAAAGATGGAAGAACAGTTCCTGGAGGTAATATGACGGTGGCCCTACCACTAATAAACCAAGACTTAGCTGACCTCTCTGGGCTCCACAGAGAACTAGCAGCCACACACAGTGCAGCCAATTAGACCCGACCTGGAAACCGAGACACAGAAGATTACAAGGGAGCAGCGACAGAGCCGCTGATAAGTGTGTGTGCTATGAGGAGGGATGGTATCATTATGAGTATGTTGAGAATATTTTCATATTGATGACGGCTCAAACCACTATGTGTACTGTTAAAGCGGTTGTTTGTAGTGACAAACCCACAGAGAAATGTTAGTGTCTTTCAGCTCATTGTTTTGGTTGTACAGCCCACAAATGTACTGTTTTTATTGAGTCTCACTGCTCTCATCAAGACAGTGGTGAGTAGGCATTTGTTTTCAGCAGAAAAGCTCTGATAAACCCACTGTACGCTACCTGCCGGCGCAACAAACAGGAGACAGACAAAGTTAGCAACTAGATTGTGAACATAGTAGAAAATTTAGCAGCCAAAGAGCTAGATATTCCCCTGAGGAGCTGGTGGAGGGCAAAACAGAGCTAAAAGGAGAGTGAATATTGGACTTACATTCATCAGGTGCCCAGAAACACGGCTCTAAATGAATGCTAATGTTGCTAATTGTCTGCTGGATGTGCAAGTAGGCAACTGTTTGCCAACATGTCATATCAAGCCATATCAACTTTACAATGTGATGATATGTCAGTGTTGTGTTCACGGCGATTGACACTGCAACACACTGTCCAATCCAAGAAACTGTCACAATCAGTTTGAAAAAATAAAAACCCACATTAACACAAATGAACATTTAGTTTCAGGACAGCAATGATGCCGGTCTCACCCTGGCTGCCTTGCACAACCTGTAACAATCATCCATCATGTTAACACGTAATGATTTTAGAGTTCAGTGGTGTTAATGACTTCAAGACAGGTATTTTCACCCTGCAAAGAACCACAAAGCATGAAATATTTGTTCATGATTGGATTTTATGTCATTAAGAATGGTGTGACGGGTGTCTTCTGCTCCACATGTATTTCTTTTTCTCCAGTGTTTTTTTTTTTCTGGTCTTTCTCTCACTGTGGAGACATTAAGCTCTCCTTCACCTCCTCCACAACGCACCCTGGGGATCCCATCCCGCCCACGGTCTCTCATGGATACCTCAACTCTCCCTGTCATCCCCGTGGAGACCCAGCAAGCCGTGCACTCCCAGCAGCCGTTGGTCTATAGCACGAATCCACCAATAACACACATTATCACCTGCACTAATAGAGTAATTTAGCTGGCTCACATTCCATCGCATGCCTCTTAAGTTCCTGCACCGGCAAATGACTTCAATGACTCCCAGGTTCAGTGTTTCTACTCAGGATACACTTAATTTGAAAAAACCTATTAAGGACTCATCAATCAGTTAACAGTGTTTCTGGCCATCTAATTAACGTCCTGTTTGTTTAATCTTCCCACTATAGCTGGAAACTTTTCGAGTTTCATTGTTTGATGATACAGTCAGTTTTGAACACCACTGTGTAACTTTCCCCCATTTTCTGTTCTGTATTTTAACTATAAAATATAAAATAAATGAAAATAAAAGGAAAATTTCCCCCTTGTAACATGTTCAGACTTCTCCCGTGAGGCTTGGTTGGGATTTGTGATCGCCTTTTCAGAATCAAAACAAGGTTTCTGTGTTATCCTAGTGGGCAACACTGTAAAGCTGATTTATTCAATTAACCCAGTCTCTTGTGTGATATTCTTCATCCTTCTGTGATTTCTCCATAGGGTTTCTCACCTCCTCCTACTCTTCTACTCCTCTGCCTATAATTTAATAAATTTGCCCACAGTAATGCTATTATGGGCCTTATATTCAACAATATTGTGTGTAGTATATATTAAAGAGGTGGGTTTTTGTGCCAGAAACACCTTGAAGAAGTTTGGAATACCACCCATCTGAACCAACCAGCTAACTGCCTCTAAGAGATGATTTTCCTCCATTAAAATATCCATGAAATTAAACATCCTCTGTTAAATCTGCTAAGAAGTATTCCTTTGGTCAGTATTGTACAACAAATCATGGTACTTCTTTGTAATCCTCAGTAATCTTCTATCGCAGACTGTTTCAACTCTACAACCTTCTACCTGAACACTCGGCTGCAATGCACATCGTGACAAAAACAGATTCAAGCAACGTCCTCCTGGGACACATTACCAGTAAGCTCCTGGGAACTATTACCCTTCTTAACCTAACATTTACAGTGGTGTTTAAACTTGCTTGTAGAGCAGGGATGTTCATGCGGAAGGAGGTTTTATTATGCCAAATAGTTTACAGTTTGTCCTACAGTAAATGCTTGTTACTTAAATGCTTGCTTCAGTGTCTACAGTATCGTGCTGCAGATGTTCTGTCATTCAGTGATGGCAAGTGTTTTGTTCTTTGCTTTGTTGTCAGCAGCCTGAGAGACGCTGACGCGCTCAGAGTCAACAAACTTATCAGGAAGGCTGGTTCTGTCCGCGGGGTCAAGCTTGACTCTCTTCCCTGGTAGAGGTGTCAGAGAGACGGGTGATGATGAAGCTATTGAGCATTATGGACCTGGTACATTTCTCCCCCTTTATGTTTTTAAGGCTTAAATCTTTCCAATGGAATTGACTAGAGATGGGATTTCCGGCTCTTCTCAGCGAGCCTGATCATTTGGCTCAGCTCATCAATTAGAGGAATCGTGTGACAATAAAAGACCTCAGGGTCTGCCTTTGTTTTGTTTTGTTAATATTTCAGCCAAATGTATTAATGGTTTGACCTACGATCATTATGTGTGCCCACATAGTACTTAAATTATTCAATGTAATTATACTGAACCTTATCATTTCCAGAATACCATAATTTTATATTATGTTTGGTATAAAAACACTACTAGTAGTAAATAATTATATACAATATACATACAATATACATTCTATACAACTCTATACAGACATGTTTACATCATGCATTACAGTACACCCACGCCCCCTACTGCAGCTTTGATATGAGCTCATTCACTGGTATCTGAGCTGATCACATTTTATATGTAGACATTAGTCCAAAAAATTGTATGTTTTAATGTGAGACATAATACAGTTTGTTCTTCCCTTTAACTGTTGAAATTTCCACCATTTACAGGTTTCTACAGTTACATATGGAGCATGACAGAAAATGACTGGGCCAAACCAGCAGATGAAAGCAGAACAATGTTTCTTTCTCCGCCTGGCTGGCGTAAGGCCACTGGAAGCTGCACATGGCCATCCTAACTCAAGCTGACACCCAACAGTATGACTGCTCCAGCTCCACTCCTTTCTCTGGTGAATCTACACACTCGCTCTTGATTGCCTCAGCTCCTCCGTAGCTACTATCAACCCGGAATGATCAATATTTCTGAGAAATTATTAATCAAAAAGCCTCTAAAATGTGCTCTCAGTTGTCTTTCAGTTACTGTGTCGGGCGGGTGCACTGGAGAAGTAAAAGCCCTCTGCTTAATGGGCTCGTAAAAATAGAAGCTACAGTGTACTGGGCTTGTTACGGTGGAGTGAGCATGAGGGGGATTTTTACGAGAGATGTGTGGCCTGGTGTAAAGTCATGAAACGCACGTATGTGACAATGCCAGGAGCTAAGATGCAGCGCAGGCAGTGAACGTACCTCACATAAGGGGGGCTGAATCCCTTTTTCATCCTTAAAGACATTTCTGTGCAGGACTTTAGGCCCATAGGAACTACAAGAAGCCAATAAAATTAAACTTCAATTAGCTTTGACTGGAAGCTATGCATGCTGAAATGCTACCTAAAACAAATGCAGCTTAAGACGGCTGCATTTGTGGCTCAGAGGATAGTGCAGTGGTCCGTTAACCCTAGGGTTGGTGGTTAATCCCAGCTCTTCCTGTCCACATGTCGAAGTGTCCCTGGGCAAGAACTGAGCCCAAAGTTGCCCCTGGTGGAGGCCAGCATGGCAGCTGTGTCCCCATCGGTGTGTGAATGGTTGAATTAGACTACTGTTCAAGCTTAGATTACTGTTACAGCACTTTGGGAACCATTTCAATGGTTGAAAAGTGTTATAAGTAAGAGTCCATTTACCATTTAACACAACGACCCTGCAATACATCCTTCCTTTGTGAAGGTTAATGTTCAGTTTTTGTTGAAACTGTTTTATAGCGGTGATGATTAAACTAGCTCAACATTTTGGGAAATAAACTTATTTGCTTTCTTGTCAAGAATGAACTGAACTCCACTAATTATGAAATAGTTCAGCTAAGCATAAACGGGGAAAACAGCTAGTCTGGCTCTGTCCAAAGGTAATAAAATCAACCTATCAGCACCTCTAAAGCTCACAAATTAACATGTTATGTCTTGTTTGTTTAATCTACCTAAAAACTGAAATGTAAAAATTGTAATTTGTGTTTTTACAGGGCATATGTGTCAGCCTATTTTCTCCTCTAATGTCTAGGGAGTTACTGGACCAAGCTAAGCTAACCAGCCAACATTTTAGCCGTGTGACCCAGTAGGCCTTTAGGAATATTTTGACATTTTTGGAAATACAGTATGCTTATTCACTTTCTTGCTGTGACTTAGATTAGAAGGTTGATTTAACTCTCATATCTGTCCATGAAGCTACAGTCAGCAGCCGGTTAGCGTAGCCTAGCATAAAGACTGGAAACAGGCAACCGTTAGCCTGGCTCTGTCCATGCTTCTAAAGTATGCCAACCAGCACCTCTAAAGTTCACTCGTGAGCATGTATCTGTTTAATCTGTACACAAACAGAAAGGTTAAAACTACAACTTGTGGGTAATGGGGGAGTTAGTTGGTTTCTTGGCTAACAAAAGCTGGCAGCAGTGACTTCCTGGAGTCTTGTCCTCACGGTGAGGTTAGGTTGCCAGGTGTGGTATCATTGTGTCTGTACATGTCGTTTACTAAAATCTGTGCTCACTGGCCATATTCTGCAAACTGAACTGTAGATCCTTTTCCCGTTTTGACATGTCACAGTAGGAAAAGCACAGGTATAAATAATAAAATTAATGATGGCTGAATTACTGTACTTAAAGGAGTAGTCCTACATTTTGGAAAATGTGCTTATTTGCTTCCTTCAAAGAATTAGGTGAGAAGATCAATACCACACTCATGTGTGCACATTAAAACTAGACAATGTCTACTGTTGCATTTGTCTATGATCAGGTCAACCAATGAATGATATGTTGTCTCTGTTTTCTTTGAATTATTTTTAGATGTAAAATTATCTTGGAATTCATAAGAAAAACAAAGCAAAGATGAGAAATAAATAACATTTTGTGTCGCAGAAATGTTGATTTTCTTTCAGGTTACCTATCCTTTCAATGGTCTCAGGATTTATCAGAGTGATTTTGTGACTCCCTGGGTTGAGAAAAACTGTGCTATGTCTTCATTGTTATGGTTACTAAAAACCTTTCACATTCATTCTTATTTCTGATATTTGCCTATAATGTGGTTTCCACATACATACTGTGCCATGTCGTTGGTTGTTATAGGTGTGCTGACAGCTCCTTCTCCTCTCTCCCTATCCCTCTGTTCTGCACACTGCAGGTAAAACAGCCTCCTGGGACGCCCTGCAGCTTTCCTGCACTGCTAGGTGTTTAAGGATTTAAAGAACCCCACAGAGAGATACTTGACATCACCATACTACAGCATCCCTTCTCTCTACCAATTAGCACAGTAAGCAACTAGAATTATGTGAGCTGCAATCAAACCCTGTGATTGCTCTGGATCTGTATCAAAACACATTTACAGTGCATTGCAAAGGATGTCACACAGCATGTAACATGGTAGATGCTGATGTGTGATTTGGTACGAGAGAACATGTCAGGTCTGCTCACTGCATGTGCTGCTGTGCACATGGAGGAGTCAGACTGGAAAGGAGATCCACAGCTCCCCCTGTCAGTAGCTGGGAACAGTACATCATATGACAGCTGTCCTGGTGTGTTGTGGTGTGCTTTATTGCAATCCTTGAACAAGTCTGTTTGTTAACTAGGCATGTACACCGAGGCAAACACACACACAAGATGCATTTACTCTTGTGATGTCCAACAAACTCTCTCAAGCGCTACACCTCACCTCCCACCTCTCTGTCCGTCTCTGGACACTCTCTCCAGCTCTCTCCATCTCCGCTGAGGTCACTGAAACGGCGCGTAGTGTTTGTTCGCCTGTAAATGCACCATAAAATACATGGTGCTGAAGAAGGGACAGGTTCTGCAAAGTCACACTGACATTGCTGAGCCGGGGTGAGAGTGCTGATGGAGGCACGAGATTGTGCACATAATATTCCACTGCTGAAAAATATCATTAATCAGGAGCTTACCTTTTCTGTCAGGCTGTGGTTAGGCCGCTCCAGACAGACGCTGGTTAAGTTCAGAGTGTGATGACTGATACTAAATGTGAAAAGGCCCCCGGTTTTACCTTCCTTGTCCTTATGCAAACCTTAAATTATTTTTAATTTTGTCATACGCAGGCGTAACTAGTGATGCATCTGCATGTGTGTGAGCATTTTAATGGCCTCTTAAGTATATGAGGTGAGTTGCAGTTGGGTAATATGCTGTGCCCAGGAGCTGCAGAGTCAGAGGTACAATGGGATATGTATGTTTCACAACCCCTATACAGTAGCTGTGATCATGACATCCTTGTTAGTGCTAAGCTTTTGTAATTTAGCGTGAAAGGAGGAAAAGGGAAGGACAAAGTTAAGACAACCGTGAGCCGCTTCAGCGCTTCATCTCCTCCTCTTCGTGTCTTTTATTCGCAGGATAAACTGGCAGCAGAATTAAATTACTTTCCAGAGAGTGAGGGGAGGGGAAGAAAGAAGGGAGAAAGAGGGTTCCTCTGCCCCAGGATATCGCCGCTGTCATTTCCCCAAAGTTGAGGAGCTTTAGAGCAGTAGATTTAGATAATATGACAATTTATCTGCCAAATATGAGTGGGATTCCATAATCCGCTCCTACTCTCACCAGGAAGAATGAGACGATTATTTTCCTCAGAGATGTGCTATTTAAAGGGGTGGGGGGAGTGTGAATTAGCTGAAGTTGAGTAGATGATCTTCGTGTCCTTTTTGAAGGACTTTCTGATATCTTTTCTGTTTTTTGTTTGCTGCCTTTATGCGTCTCCTCTCTCCTACATATATAAAAGTGACTGATAGTTTGCAATTGCTTAACATTCAGACTGTGAGGAGGGTCAAAGAACCCGGAGGGAAGTTAGGCTGTTTACGCCAAACTTTCTGCTGGTGTTGCTTTATCAGAAATGCAAGAAGTTAGTGCCTGAAAAGCCTGCTGTGGGCCTGTTAGTGCACTAACGGGAGGTTCAGTCTTTCAGGGTTTATCAGCATTTTCTCTAACAAATGCGTAAAGAAAGCAGCCCACCAGGTTGTGCACCGGCTCTTCCCTGCTTGCAGCATTATAGTGCTGCTGATTTGTAATTTCCTTGACCCCGCATGTCTCCCGGGGGAGCAGGTTTTTGCTGCTTGCCCCTCGCTCTCTGCATTAACTCTCATAAATGATTGAGGGGGCATGTGTCGACCTCGGTCTGGTCCACTTCTTGAAACACACTGAGTCTATTAAATATAAAAAAGGCATATATTCACTGGATAGATGTGGAAAGATGTGGGTGGCATGTGGACAGAGAAGGCGTGAATGTTAAGTGAGTGAATTCTGAGAGGACGAAAGAGCCTGTATCTTACAATGTCAACTTTTAGCATCCTATAAATAACCACATGATGCTTTAGTTGAATTAAAAACATAAAAAATCCCACCAAAACTGGGCTTAAACATGACAATCAGAACCCCATCCAGGATCAAGTCAGACCTGTGTTTCAACCTTGTTAATAATAATGTAAAACCTTCTGGGATAATTTAGCCTCAGAATGATATTTAAGAAATCGCTGCTTTCTTTCATCACGCCTCTACATCCTCTTTAGCGCCAGACCCAGCCAACGTGATAAGTTCAGGGGAGTCAGACGAATGATGAATTCCAGCAGGAGGTGAAGGGGGTGTGGGTACTTGTCTTCAAAGGCAGGCTTGTCAGACACAGTGCTCTTATGTAACTGTGTGCCTTCTTCTCAACTTGACAACCAAATGTGCCTCATCAGCTGTCCTCACTGCATTATTCATGGGAAGATTGGAAATGACTGGACTCCAGTACACTCCATCTATCTCAAATGAATGTCTTAGCCTTTAGCAGATCAGGGAGAGGTCTGTGCTGGGAGCTTCTCTCTGTGTGTGTGTGGAGCCAAATCGAGAAATTGGACAGTGCACGTAAATTTGCTGCAGCTGATAAAAAACAAATGGAAGCATAGAAGTTGAAATGATTCTGTGTTATCATCATGCATTAGAAAATAAAGAAATAATATCAGATAAACCATGTTTCCAGCTTTCACCCTCTCACACTGTCGCTTCACTAAAGAGCCACATTACCTCCACTAGTGGGCGTATCCATCCCTAAAAGGTTTTCTGTTCTTGCAATACTAAGAGAAGTTAATGATTATGATAGAAAGCAATATGTTCTTGTTTTTGTTCACAAATGTATTAAAGGTGCCCTTGAAATAGCACATATGTACACAGTTTAAAAAGTGGAATGGGTGGGAACAGCGGCGGTTGGCATCCATTTGGTGCGTTACCGCCACCTTCCACTCCAGAGAGCGGAACAGACAATAGTCTCAATATTTACATCCCTCTATCTCCTGTCCTCGACTCTGCACTCAACAAGCTGATTTTAAAATAACAACCAATGTGGTGATAATAAGAGCATCATGGGAATAAAATCACCCAAAGTACAGATGTACAGTAGTAGAGTGTAGAAGCATTATTTACTGTTGGATTAAAGGATCTGAGGGAATGATGGGCTACAGCTCCTTCACTTGACCTCTCACTTTAGTTCTCTCTTATGATTCTCTTGGAACCATCTTTAAAGTTGACGACTTCCCGCCAACTTTGTCTCTAAGCAACCTGTTATCCGCTGGGAAATATCCAAGTCAATGCATGTCTTCGATCTATGTGAGTAGTAGTACATAAGTGCAAAATAAGTGGGAAATTAAGACCAAATATCAATCCAAAAAAAGTACAATAAAGTCCAGATGTGTGGTCTCTGGCTATTCTCTGTGAACTCTCTTAACCGACATCCAACAGCACACACTGAGATTTATATTCAGTTGTAATTCCCTGCAGAGGCTCTTCTATTCCCGGAAGGACTTCACTGCTGTAATGCCACAGCATGCGCAATAAAGTACCAACTTCCACACAGCTGCAAGTATTGATCTTGAGTTTTGATCCATTTTAGGTCTTGAGGCTGTGATATTTACCCTGTGTGCTATTTTCAACCATAAGATGTCCTTCTCCCAGTCAGACCCCGTGTGTGACTGCAGATGTAGGGGAGTGGACCAGCAGCATGATACAAGCTTGAAGTAAGCATCCTTAGTCTTTTGTATGTAGCCCAATTAAAGCTATGTTGCACATTTGTATAAAATAATAGTTTTAGTTTTCTACAAACAGTATAATTCTCAGCTTTTATAACCTGTGAGCTTTGACGTTATGATGCTGCCACAGTCTGCCACTGGCATGTTAGAGGAGGATGATCAACTAACAATCTCTTAAGGCAGTTTAATGGTCATGCGTCATGTAGCCAACAAGTTGCTGAGAAAGTGATCTGAAGGGTTCCCCCACTCTGTTTGTTTTGATCTCACCCCTCTCTCCCCATGCTCCCTGTAGATGACCTTTCCCCCAGCCCCACCCAAAGCCACGTACATTTTCTTTGGGGACAAAGGCATGTCCTCGAATCCCGCTGACTCCGTGGCAGTGGTCCGGTACCAGGGCCACTCCACACTGAGCCCCCGCAGAGGCCTCACGTCCTGAAGGCCGCAGCATCAAAGAGATGCCGGGTCAGGGGGCTGAGTAGAACCTGGTTTAACCCTCCCGTGCCCTTTGCATCACAATGTTCGGGTACGTTCCCACTCTTTAACCCTCACTTTCCCGGTGATATGCGTATATCAATGAAGCCCCCCCTCCTTAACAACCTCATATGTCCCTCCCACTGCTGCCTGACATACAGATCACACTCTGAGCTACCTAGAGTTTATTTTCTCCAGAAAATCTGACCTTGAAGAAGGGCAGGGTTATATGCTTCCTCTAATGAATGAAATCCAGGAAAGTTAACATATTACAGACCATGTCAGTTGGTTTTGGTGTTAGCAATGAATCTGAAATGGTTAGTTATCAAAATACTTTGTCTGGATAATGATGATGTCAGATATCATCCCACTTTTCTGCGAGTGAGCACACAGTAAAACAACCATCCTTAGCTTTGTGTAGCTACCAGCTGATTTGAATGTGCTCTTTTCTTATTATTCTGAAAATGAGACATTGTCCATGAACTGTACTTTTAAGTGTGTTAATCCTTCAGTAAGAAATGCACCGACTGCAAATTTCCCTTCTTAAGACACACTTCATTTCCATAATAAACAAAATGCACAATGCAGATCCTTCCAGTAAAATTAGATTATGACCCATAATAAGGTTATTTTGTCAAGCATCGCTCACATTAGATGACATTTTAGCTCGGACAAAGTAGATGGGCCAAACTTTTCTGGGGGAGCATCGGGTCCCACCAACCGTATTACTCCATCCATAAAGATGTCAGGACATCACAAATCCCTTTATCTCACCGCCATTTCCACTAAGATGGCGATTATCCATGCTGTGCGAGACACATTATGCAATAGAGTAATAGACTTGCCATTCAAAGTTAATGGGATTATATTTCAGTCTGTACCGCTCTGACATGTCTATAAACAGGGTTTTGCTGAGGGAAAAACTTGCAATCTAGATTTTGCAGGACACAATGGCTCTACATTCAGGAAGTGTGGTTAATCTATTTAGACCCATTTTCAACCGCTCACTGCAGCCCCCGTGGTTATTCAAATAGTTCTGCTGGAGTTAGCTTTGGGGGAAGACAAAAGGCATGTGTTCAGCACCATAAATAAGGGAAAACACAATAGTTTTCACTGAAAGTTTTGCACAAATACTCAGCCAGAAAGTGAAATGACACTGAAGGCATCCCCTCTGGCCAGTTTAACATAACAACATTCAATGTATTATCATGAGGTTACTTTTCAGTGGCCAAGCAGAAGGCAATTGTTTCAAAGGGATGCTAGACTTGGTTAACTCGAATGGGAGGAGGAGAAGTGGAGGGCAAAGGGCACAATCTTACATGAGTTTCCTCTTTCCCTGAAGCCCAATAAAATTGTGAAAGGACTGAAAGTGAATGGTAGGGATGGGGTCACTGATAGACACAATAGTAACTGAGGAGAGAGGAAATCTAATCAGCTTGGAGATGCTAATTTTATGGAGCACCAATTAAGGAGAGTTTTTTATGACACTTTTTGGAGAAAACAAAACAACAGAGCTGTCCCCTCTTGGTTGGGGTCTCCTGGTCGAGTGGCCCTCTGCCCTAGTGAAATACCCCCCCCTTGTCTTTGCATTAATTGAGCCCAGGCTCTAATGGGATGGCACCTCCTTTATGCCTGCCCTCGCCCACATTGGGGAAATGAGGCAGTGTCTGTTTGTTGTTCTGGAAGGCTGTGTGTCCCGTTTATCACTGTCAGAGCACAGAAACACACAGAAAGAGGAGGACGGTGGGGGTGGAGGGGGGGCTCTGCTGTCCAATCTGTCCTGCTTTGGGCTTTACGACCACGGGCCCCACGTGGCGAGTACCCCACCCTGGACCCATACATCTCCATCTCTGCCTTTCGGGCACCGACAGCCTTTGTATCGGCTCACTCCGGCTGCCAAGATATGTGTCTGGGCTGCTAACAGGGGCCCGGGTAGAGCTCCTAACTAGACAATGACAGGAGATCCAAGATGGCCAATGTTTAACCAGTGAGCGGCCCACTCACGCCCCTGCCTGGCCCCATAGCCCCCTGTGCCTTTGTGGGCTCAGGGTTAATCTTTTAAAGGCCGGAGCTGGAGCTCACCCCCTCCTGCCCACTGTCCCCCAAATATACTGCCACACAGTCACTCGAGCTGCACTTTTACGGGCCTTTTTGTTAAAGTGCTGTGTACTCTGCCTTTAAGTCTACAGACCTTCATTACTCTCTGATTCTTAAATCTTTTTAGGAATGAACACATCGTGAATAATAGATTACTTGGAAGACGCAGCAGAGTGAAAAATTAAAAGCATGCTTTGTACTCTTCAGTGCGAGTGCTTGGTAAACACAGGTAAAATCATTAATGAAAATGAACAGTGTAGTGCAAAATAGATTAGGAAACGCAACATGGACAGAATCACAACAGGTTTTTGTCATCTGATACTGTGATGTGATCTTTTCCATTTCTTCTCCTGTCCCCCACCGCCCCACTTCCCATCTTCCCATCCATCTCGTTCTCTCTTTCATCGCTCCTTCTCTGGATCGACTATTTACGGGCCCTCATAAACATGTTTGTGCCAAACGTAGAGGCCCGTACCCCTCAGAGACAGGACACAAAAAATCATATCAATAACAAAGATGCTGTAAACCTACACTGGGACCTCATGGCACTGAGAGGCCACACAGCCATAAGACAGCAGCGTGGTGTGGCATCTGATGAACAGGGTTGCTATATGTCTATATATCTTAATGTGCTGATGAGGACTGCTGATCAGTGCTGGGTTTTGCCTGTCAGTGTATTAGTATTGAAAGCATCATTGGGGCCCTGTCATTCAGATATCGTTGTGCACTGTACTAAATGAGTGAAATAAAACCAATCGCTATGTTTATTAGTTATGAAGATGATATTCATATATATTACTCTGACAAAACAAATTAATGCACTGCATAACTGTATTTCTGGTAATTAATTGTTGTCAACATCGTGTTGATTGATTTTAGTTTAATAGTTTTTTATAATGTTGCTCCAAAGCACTTTGAATGACCTCTGTGTTTGAAAGGTTCGATACAAATACATTTGCCTTGCCTTAAGCTCCAGTCCTGTGTTCTGATTGGCCGAGCCATCTACAGTATTGTGATTGCATAACATTTCATATTAATGTGCAATCGAGAAATCCCCGCGGTTCACTTAGCAGCCACATAAAAATTAAATAATAAAAGGGTAATGATGACAATTATACTACTAAACTAAACTGTACGACTACATTGCCACTCTGGAATGAGTCACAAAGTGCTTTGCAGAGCATCAGCAGACAAATAAATAACAGCAAAGACAACATCCAAACAACGTGTATTGCAATGGTGCAATAACAATAAAAAAGCTAATAGGACATGCAGCACTAATAATACAAATACACATTAAATGGAATAAAAAACTTTATTTTTTTAAACTAAAAACTCTTATTAACTTATCATCTGTGAAGCACTTTGAACTGCACTTACCTGTATGGAAAAGTGTTACAAATAAATAAATTTGGATTTGATTTGTTCCCCTGGACAGTGTTTCCTTGCTGAGCTGCAGTGGATGGGAACACACAACACAGAGAGGGAATATTGCACTAAAAACACACACGTTTGATTAGACTAAATCACTCTCACAGCAACTTTGGCTCAACTTTGAAATGCATTTTTACACAGAATGAAGACTGTCGATCATTAGAAAATGATCTCTTCATGGCAAGCATCGAGAGGAAGAACAAAGAAAGCGACCAGTAACTCTTTCACTATACAAATGGACATGTTAGTATTGCTTTAAGACAGTCTTGTAGAAATGGGAGCCTGTCCTTTAAAGTGGATCTCCAACCGACTTTACATTTGCAAGTCTATTTACAGATCTCTGTAACTCTGTAACCCACTCCTCATCTCTGCTACTACAATGCTAAATAAGTAGTAGGCCTACAATTTTAATACTAATAGGTTGAAATACAGTCATTCTTATTTCATGAACACTACTGGTCACAGGTTCTCCATTTAATTTAGTAAGCACGTTGTTAATCAAGAGCTATATTGCCTGTGGTAAAAGTATGATATAATTCATATTGTTTATTCATCAGTGATTAAAACTTCAATATGTATTGAAAATTTGTGTTTCCTTTTAACACACTAAGATGTGTAATAAATAACATCAGTAATTGCTGCATTTGGGTTTGCTGCTTCCAATGTTCTGGTTCTAAAGTTATTAATTACAGCTGTGCTTTATCTGCCATGGCGAGCGGGAAATGTCATCATTGAAAAGGTCTATAGGCTTCTCAAGGCTGCTATTCACAACTCGTTTGAAAGTGACTCTTAGCATATTTAAAATCCCTGTCAAACAAAGCCTCTCATGTTTTATATCTTAAAACTGACATGTTTTCAGTGAGGATGATATCTGAACCAGAATATGAAACAATGACATCAGTGTGCCACCGGTCTCATCTCGAGAAAGCTGTCCCCCTTCTCCCTTCCACTAGTTAAACAACAGGAGGTCTATAAATCACAGGGTCATGGCCTGGTTTGTGTCAGCAAAGTAGAGAAGGACAACATGGCCACTCTGAGTTTGTGCTTCATATTGTGTGTTTGAGAATCACAGTGCGAGTGTTTTCCCTTCACCCATCACTCAGACAGGACACGGATACAGATCTGCATTATGCGGCATCCATGTTTCTGGCCATGTTGGCCGCTGGATGATAATGTGCCACAGGGGCAGATCTCCTCATCAGTATTCAGATCCTGCTCTATGTGAATTAAGGTTTAATGTGGGTACATAATCGCCCACCTGATCCCCTTGGGTGACTTGTGAAATGAATTAGTGTGTGTGTGTGTGTGTGTGTGTGTGTGTGTGTGTGGGTGTAAAGAAAATGGCAGGGGGTAAAGAGAGCAACGGAGCAAGACAGAAACAGAAAGATGATGAGATGAAAATGACTGACAGGAGGGATATGGTAGCATTTTAAGTGGAAATGTCACATTCAGTTTTTGCACTTGAGCAGCAGCCCAATTAGATACACAGAGATACAAGAAGACACAAGATACAAACAATATAACGGTGCCATGAACCCTACTTTAACAGTTTATATAATGTCCAGACAAGGCATATGCCCAAAGAGCTAAATTGCAGTTATTCATTTCACCACATCAAGCCAAAATCGAGAGAAGTCAATTGTGTGTCACTAACCAGTCTGATGGCTTCAAAAAACTGTTACTTAAAAAAACAGACACGCTGGATTCAATGGGCTTGCCGAGGCTGTATATAAACCAAACACATGTGGGCGCGCACACACTCTCACTGACCATTGATCAGCTCGTCAATCACGGGCCAATGAGGATAGCCAGTGGCCACCAACACTCAGGTTATTGTGCGCGGTGACCTCAGGGTCAGCGATAAGTAGCTGAGGACTGAGCCCCACACAAAAGGACAGCATCATGTACTATCCACATACAGTTTCGTTGCCGGCGGCACTCTTATGAATAGACACATGGCAGGCCTATCCACAGATGGGACAGGGACGGGGGGGGGGGTGCTTGTGTTGCCCTGGTGAAGGAGCACATGCGGAGGTAACAGACTGAAACAATGGTGCTGATGAAAGGCAGTAGTCGTGCCTGGGCTTCGGGGAGGGAGATTATTGGGCGAGCAGGTCCTCTGTTTCATCAGACTGGATAACACAGAGGCGAGGGGGGTGGAGGAGACGGGTGGGGGGGGACAGAGTGGCAGAAGTCTGCAGACTGCCGACACAAAGCACCAGTGAGCGGCCAACTGTTCAAAAGTGTGACCAGCACAATGCTGAACAGATACACTTTGTGTGTGCGTTGTGTAGAAGTGTGTTCGTGTGTATAGGCTTGTAGGCATGTGTGTGATGTTTTGATTGATTAGGATTTGCCAAGTAACCGCTTTCATCCTTTTCCTAATCTGCCACAACTATACAGACTCATACACTTATCCTAATGTATGTAGAATTACCTTTACTTGTGGTGAACTTAATGTGTACCACGTACTGTTGATTTATTAAACAAGATATACAGCTTTAAAGTGTCAGTTCACCCAAATCACCCCCCAAAAAACTCATATTTTCTATCTTACCTCTAGTGGTATCTATCCATGCAGATGGGTTTGATTTCATTTGCCCAAGTTTTGAGATATCTGTCTCCACCCCAGTATGATGGAGGTGAACTGACATTTATTTGTGATACTCACTGCTCCAATAAACAAGATTAAAAATGTTCAGGAGCCACGTATCTTTCCAGAAGCTGTGCCCCCATTACACTGGAGAACCCACGCACTTATCTTTAAACTGTCGTTATTGTAAATATTGTATATATGATTGGAAATAGTCCCCCCTGAACAGCACATTCTGTGGATTATTCAGAGTAACACAGGACACTGTTTCTGGAAAGAAACGTTGCTGTTGTTTTTCTAAACGTCCGTCTTCACTGCTGCGAGTGCCACAAATAATATTCCATTTACCTTCATTGTATTGGGGAGGAGGCAGAAATGTCAAAGTAACATATCTCAAAACTTTGACAAGTAAAACCTAAACTACGTGCATGGATGGAAATGTTTTTGCTGAATTTTGGACAAATCAACCATTTAAAGCAGCAGCGTACTTGGATGCTGAATGTAAAAGGCATTTTCTGATGTAACCACTTATTTAGAAATTCTTTGTATCATTGATAAAAGCAGATGTTTGTGCCAGGCTGTGCCAGAAATCACTACCCATTTACTATATAGTGCACTACATTTACTGTCTGCCAATATATTTTAGTGTCTGTAAATGTATCCAATATACGGTGCCTTCATTAATTCCACGGTCCATGTTACAGTACAAGTAGAATAGAAGAATGGAGTCATAAAGTCAGCAATTTGGCTCAGTAATGTCCATTTTAAAACAATATCTGATCAAGTTTTGCTAATGTAAGCTAACATTAGCCACCATAAGCAGCTGGTCCTACGCTGTGGCAGCAAAAAGAGTGTAACAAATTCAGAAGGTTGCATTTTATTGTTTATGAATTCAACTTTTTATTTAAATGTCTTCTTCCTTCATTCAGAGGTTACATAGTCTTGCTTTGAGAAGCAAATCTTTCTCATTTAGTAGTGACAGTCTTCAGGAGGCTGCCGTCATTTGGGTCCCGGCAACCTGAAGGCCAACATCTGGACCTGGGCCCTGCACCTCCTGATGACGGTCTGCTCGGCAACCGGTTCTCCTCTTTCCCCTTTCACTCTCTCTCCCCCTCTGTCTTTCCTCCCTCAGTGTCCCCCCGGGGTAATTGTGGGGTAATTTATGAAGTTCTAGCAGCATGGAGCAGGCAAGTGTATGGGACAGCCTGCTGACTGAGACCCATTCAGCTCCAGAGGAGAAGGCCTGGGTTCCTTTTATCCTACCCATAATCAGCATCTCTCCCTGGGTCTGGATCCCCCTCCTGACTCCCTTTGCCCTGCAGCCCTCCACAGCATGCAACCCTCCATGACCGCTTAAAGATGAAGGGGAAAGTTATTGGACTCTTTAGAGACTCATAAACATCCTAGGGGATTTTCATAGCGTCTTTGTGTCTTTTTGTTGTGGCCGAGATAATGCAATTGTTTCAGGCAGTGTAAATGAATAAATCACTGAGCAGTTTGTCCCAGCGGTGAGCGATAACAAAGGGCAGCACTCCCCGTTCTCAGAAACACTTGTCGGCCTGTTCAGACACTTTGTGAAACAATTTTATATCTCTCTCCCCAGACATTGGTGCTCAGAGGGAAATGTTTTAGCTCCATAGATGAAGCAAACCAAACCAGTTCCACATATCTGCTGCCGCCGATCACTTCTCCTGCTATGATCTTGATCACAGAGCATTGATATCCATGTGACATTGAGAAAAATGGTGGTAAACAAAGGCTGCTGTGCATCCTCTATGCGAGTTGCTCCCCACCACATGCCCAGATTAAAGCCCCAGTGTGTGTGTACAGAAGATCCAGCCACTGATCCTGTTAAACAATGGCCAGCAGAGAGAGACGGAAGCCTTACGGTACACAGCACAGGTTTGCTCTTCAGCTTAGCACTTTATTGAGCCATGATAGGCCCTAATCTAGCCTGATCCTCTGTCGCTACAAGCATATGCCTGTGATAATGCCCTCATTTTCTGGTCACCTGAGCACTTTCATTGGAGTGCACCCTGTGAGGCAGCAGAAGCGGGTTCTCTAAAGCCTAAAAAAAAAGTCTGTCGAGGAGCTCTTGAATTGGATGAAGGGTCCTGAAAGGTGGCATCCAGAGAAGAAAGTCAAACACCCTAATGCAGGGTTAAAAATTTAAGGATTATGTGGAAACATGGAGGGTGGCTACGCTTTCATTTTGTAAAGTACAAAGCTCGGAGAGCCTTGTGTCTCTCTGTGTGGCCCGTTGCCTCTGCAAACACATGAATAACAAAAAGAATGAGGAGGAGAAAGGGATTTATCTGGCTCATGCATATAATAATGGAGTAAGAGAAGGACTAATTACACTCCTCCACTGAGCTAGAGGCCCTACTTAGCTGTTTCTCATCGATGTGCTGTATCCCCATTCAGTTCATATGAGTGACAATCTCGCTAATCTAACATCATGTACCATTAACGAGCAGCCTTGGCACATTTTCCCTCAATATATAGATAATTTATTAAGACCATTAAAGAAACATTATTGATTGTTTTCTTCTCCTTGGACTGTACAGAGCACAATGAAAGCTGAGGCACAGAACCAGCCATTAAAAGGTCTGAAAGGCTGGGAAAGAATGAAAACCGGATCACTGTGTCCGACATAGTTAATTAGGACCCGGTCCAATTAGCAAAGGAGAGTCCAGCAGCCATGTTGGCTCCGAGCCTAACGATGGGAAAATCCATATGCTCCAAATAAATGGCCCAAGTTGGCTCTCAAGGTTCCCCAATTATAATATCACTGAATGTTGGCTGAGCCAAAGCACCCTGCGGGGCCCCCTGATGGAGCGGCGGTGGGGGGTCCTGAGGGCCCTCTTGATTCCTACTTCTAACTTTCTGTTGGTCCATGTGTGTCAGTGTTTGAGAAGGATTTCTTACTTTGAGAATGCACAGGGTTCAGACCAACGTGAGCTTCAATGCAAGTCAAAATCAAAATTAAAACACACAAGCCACACATATATACTTTTTGGAAATGATACGTTACGTGTATATGTGTATTGTGTAAAAAAAAAAATCAAATTAACAAAGCTGGTCCACATACAGGTAAAGAAATACACAGAAGAGGAGTGATTTCACACAATTTGTCACATGATTTGTCATTTATTTGTTTACATGTCTACGTGGGAAATGATATGTAGGATAAACACCAAGAGAACAATGAATAAAAGTACCATAAGATGCAAAAAAGAGATTGACCCAGTTGCAGCTCATTTCACGGAAATGAATCATCCAGTCTCTTCCCTTAAATATATGGGAATTGAGGAGAAATGTTTTTCAAAGATGGGGGGATTTTGAGAAATTGCAACTTATGAAGGAGGCATTCTGGTTTTCTGTAGAGTCTATTAAATTGAATTTGTTCTCAAATAACAGAATATCCTTGATATTGTCAAATGCAGATTGACTTTGAATTCAGTTTGGGTTTTTCATAAATAATAGTGAATTGATGGAAGGGATCTGAGCATACTGTGTTTTGAAAAACAGGTCTGAAAGAATACAGAATTTGTTGTCGTATAACAATTTTTTTTTATTTATGGTCATTCAAATTTTCTTGGCAATTTTTGAATTAACAAGAAGTAGTGATATTTGGTAAATCATTTTATTTAAAAGCGATGTTGATTATGTACACATGGTATCTATGGTGATTTATCAGTCAATGAATGTTGAATGAGGAAATCATAGACAGCCTCAGACACCACCCTGATGAAGGTGGTGCACTGGAGAAGAATTGTGTGATTTGATTTGAGTGTATCAACCCACCAATATGCAAACACTTATATACAAACTGCAAGTCAGTGCAACTTTACTAGAACTTTCTAGAACATTCACAAAGCTGTACAAAGACGCCCACGGCTGTAGAACATCCCTGCTGTTGGGTAAATATAAACCAGGGTGTCCCTCTGTGCACCGAGAAGAGAAAATCAAATCTCCAATGAGCTGGCTGATGATGGAAACACAACACATTCCAGCCATGACGCCTATAAAATATTTCTCCCCTTTAAACTGAATAAAAACTTGCATAATCGCTGTGCAATTGTTATGCTCCAAGCAAGATTCAGTGCTGCGTCCAAGGTTCAGTGTTCTTACAAATCTCTTCTGCTACCCCGGATGGTGGAACACATGTGCAGAGGATTATTATATTTTCAAAGTACTGGCCCTCTAGCTCTGCCTCACTGGCAAGAAGACAGCAGGAAACCCAGCCAGTGAACACCACAGAGAGAAATGTCATGTCGACAGCTTGATCCAGCCACGAGGTTAGACCAACAGATACATGCTGGACATTAAGCCTGGTAGGAATTTATATGGCATCGCCAAAAACGTCTCTGTCTGACACAAGTATACATTCCTTTAAAGTGTGTTGTGTTCCAAACAGTCTTCGTATTGAGAGAAAGAAAATGTGAAAAAAATACTTTAAGCTAGTGTAAATAAACCTGAGAAAGTGCTAGTAGCTTTACAGTCGAATTAGGGGAAGACAATGCCGTGCCCACTCTTTAGTATCTTTTTAACTACCTCCTCCCCAACTGAAGGCCCCCCTTCCAGTGGTAGTGCTGTGATTTCACAGACTGTTTGGGGAGCCAAGTCAAATTCATCTGACCCCTATTGTCTTGAGCTCCTGGTTGAATTGTACCTAGTCTACCATTAACGCCGCTCTTTGCATGTTTAAGCACCTCATATAGTGCTTCATACCTTTCTCCATCGTGTCTCATGGATACCATATGCAAATAAGGCCTCTAAGGCATCATATATTTGGTGTTATGGAACAGAGCAATACAAATGTGGTGTGTTTCACTCACTTTTACTTCACTTTGATGTCTGTATATGGTGAGTAAAGCCCTACATTAGTTCATCTTGAGGGGTCAAACATGAGACATTTCCGTTGATTCCGTATCAGCATGATTACATTAACCTTGTCTGTATATTGTAATCTAACATAAATACTCTGACTACATTTTTTCTAATCAACCCAATTTCATCTCCACAGATGCTCTTTACAACATGCACAACTATCTTTAATGGAAGTCGTAGCATAGTCCTAGTTAACTCCTGGCTGTACAGCTTAACACAACATGTGAACATACTCCTGTTTTGGTTAATGTGTATGGGGTTCATCGGGGTTGGGGGAGTTAAATGTGGGTGTGGGAAGGTGAAGTGGGGGCTGCAGAGAGGAGGTGTGTGTGTGTGTGGGGGGGGGGGGGGATTTTGTGTCCCTTCTGCAATTGGCTGTGGCTCTAGGTGTCTCATTATGCGCCTTTATTGTTCCTTTGTTGTGGCGGCTGCATAAATACACCCCAGTGGGCCCAGAGAGTGACAGTTTAGACAGACTCACTCCTGCGGACAGGCTGATCATTAGATTGAACAACACAAACTCTGAGAGAAGTGAGACTGCGGTGAAACTACAGGAAACTTAGAATTTAAACTCAAGCTTTTAGTGTTTAGTGTAGTATTATTGGACCATTTCTTTTTCAGTTTGTACCCCACTTCCCTCTGCTTCAGCCAAGATGGATTCCGACTCTGGCTCCACCTGCAGTCGCTCCTCATCCCCAGACCTGGTGGTGGACGACTCTGCTGGGAGCTTCTTCACCAACAAGATGTTCCAGACGTACTGCCGAGAAAACGGAGCGGACAACGAGGTCGGCCAGGGCAGGATGGAGCTCTGCAGTGGGGGCGGTAAGACCAAGATCAGGTCTGAGCTCAACAAGGACGAGGTTCAAGACCTGAGACTGAAAGTCAACAGTCGGGAGAGGAAAAGAATGCATGATCTGAACCAGGCGATGGACGGCCTAAGAGAGGTCATGCCCTACGCTCATGGCCCTTCGGTCCGCAAGCTGTCAAAAATCTCCACCCTGCTGCTTGCTCGCAACTACATCCTCATGCTGTCCAGCTCATTGGAGGAGATGAAGAAGTTGGTGGGAGATGTTTATGGAGGCAGTGCTGCCATCCAGAGCCGCACCGCTGCCCTCCCCGCTATTACCCCTGCAGCCCCCTCTGCCCACCTCCCTCTGCATCCTCTGGCCCAGTCTCTGCACTCTCTGGTGGGCAGCGCACCTTCCACTCTCCAGCATCACCCATCATCTGCGCTCCCAGCTCCGCACTCCCCTCCATCTGCCAGCTTCCTGAGCTTTCATGCTCCAGTCCAGGGTCTTCTGAAGGACCCCCTCCACCTGGCCAGCTCCTACAGGCACTTCCCCGGCATGCCCTGCCCCTGCGCACTGTGCCAGCCTTTGCCCACCACTACGTCCACATTACACAGCCTGACTATGACCAAGTGAGCAAGACTCTCTTAAAACTGACCTCTACTGTCTGGATCAATGCAATGAAACAAGCAGCTCCCAGAAGATTGTTAAAAGAACTGCTAAACTGATGGATGGTGCCAGAGCTTGTACATACTGTATATATATCTTCTGCCATGCTGCTATTTTTTTATCATTTGTCTCGTCTGCATTGTTTATACAGAAAATGTTTAAATGCGCTAGGGATTGTTCTTTTATCAGAGTAGCAAATACTGTAATTTATCTGATATTTGTGCTGATAAAACATTGTCAGAAATGGAACTGGTGTGACCTATTGTCAGGATATCTATTTTCCTAAATTAAAATGTTGTCATAATGGTAACTCTTGTATGCCTTCTTCCTTTCATGAATGTAATCTTTAAATATTCCTTTTTCCCTGACTGCAGTTAATTTTATATTTGTGGTAGTTTTGTCTGAAGAAATTCATTTTTTTTTAAAAACAAACAATGTCTGCCAGATGCCATTTCTTTTTACAAGGCAGCTACTTTTCTGGAAGGGTTTTAAATACACAGCAGCTGTATCCAAACAATACAGCAACATCATGTTTAACTAAACAGAAGGGGTTTTATTGTGGCTTGGAAGGACAGGAGGGCAGTGCAAAAATGGAAATTTAGGAAAGGGTGTCATTGGTTGCTAACCAGCTTTGGACAGACTGACCTCTAAAGAGCTAAAGAGGGACAGAAGGACGAGACAATACACCAGCACAGAGGCTTAATGTGGCGTTCTTGAGCCAAGGGACCATCCATCTTCACCTCAACAGGGTGTAGGAGATGAAAGGATGACACAGGCGCCAGGAAGGCGCGTCACTTTTGTCTGACGCAGGAGAGGGACATAGCCATGTCCTTAGCTCTAGGCCAACGATTTCTCTCTGTCTCATAAGAACGTGGATACAGCGGCACAAAGGACAAATTTAAATCAGTCTAAAAATGGTTTCTATAAAAGTACATACGAGATTCTTCGTCAGCACACATTTGGAAATCAAAATTTGTTGCATTTGTGTTCAATTTCAAGTGCTAGCTGATTAATAACAATGATTAATCCACTAAACCACAAACATAACTCTTATTCACACTGATAGCCATGAACATGATTTAGTCAAACAACTCAACAATGGCTGGCCTTCACTTAGCAACAAATCAAGCGTGTAAAATACATGCTTATCCTCCTACGGCTGACAGATGAGTTGCAGATCAGGGGAAAAATGAAGAGATGTAACTCATTCTCACCCACCTCCCTCCTACCCCACCTCCTCCTCCTGAGAGCCCTGAATAGGTTTGAACAATAGCCATGCGTGGGACACAAAGGCCGGGGGAGTCCAAGCTCTCGTGCCTGGGACACAGACCCCCTCCATTCAATTTACATTTCATCATGGTAACAAGCGCTGTCAGGCCAAAAGGCCTGACACCCTCGCTCCCCACAAAGGCGGTTAGCTCTAATATATGAGGCTATTGACACTGAAAAGGGCCCCTGTCAGTACTAGGGGATTGTCAGCTGTGGGATGTCTCAGTGGGGGGAGACAGCTGCCAGCCAAACCAAGCGGTGGAGCTTCTGTCGTGGGGACCGGCGCTGCAGCATCACCTGGTCCCTGGTCCCTTGACACAGAGACCCCGGGTCCTCCCACAAGGCCCCCCTTTATTTGGGCACAGGTGGGAATGGGAAGCAGAACACATTGTGGAGATTAGTGGGGATCGGCCTCCCTTTGCTCAAGGTAGATGATTAGAGACACTGACTTGTGCAAAGCTGGTGTTTCCTGATCGGCACCAGATGGTGTTAACCCACGGTGTGGCATCAGCAGTGTGTGTGTGTGTGGGTGGGTGGGTGTGATGTGTGTGGTGTGTAATGGATATGCTTCTTAAATCATACAATATGGGCAGGTCCTCTGTGTGCCATTATGGTCAGCCGCTGCTGTCATCACAGTACTCTTTAGTGTATGCTAACCAGCAGTGGCAGCATTGGTTTTAATCGCATTGTTCAATTCTGAAAATTAAACACAGTAATACAGAAAAGGGTCATTTTATCAGTGGAGGAAGTATTCAGGTCATTTACATAACACTACAATGTCAAAATCCTAGTCAAGTAAAACTACAGAAGTATTATCAGAAAACCAAAAGTAAAAGTAAAACATTTAGCAAAATGGCTCTTTTCATAGTGTTTATCACACGATTATCTGCACTGATTCTTTAATGTGTGACAAAGCATTGATTTGTGTTGTAGTTGGTCTAGGTGGAGGTTTAAACTACTTTATAAAGTGTTTGGCAGTTCAATCTATAAGGACCTCAATCTTATAAAGGCATGTCTGTCAAAACATTAGTCCTTACTTTGCAGCACAGTAACAATATTTCAACCTGTTTGTAACCAGCTTGTTTTAAAATGCTCTACAAAGGAGAGAATACGGCAGGTTATGGCACTGGAATTATGAAAAGGTTGATTGTAGAAAATTCTTGAAAACATTTCATTTGTATTGAACAGGTTGAAACATTTCTACAACACTTAAAAAAAAATTTGTTTTTATATGAAACAAATATAGTGAAGTAGAAGTATAAAGTAGGATAACATGGAAATACCACTACATTTTAGTATTCCACATTAACCATAATGGATGAAAGAGATTCAATAGATTCTTATGTAACATAACCTAAATGTTCCTACACAGGACTATATTTTCTTCACAAACAACTACACATAATGCAAAATCTGAGAATAGTACAAATTGAATCTACTGAATTGCTTATCATGCATAAGTCATATGCAAGGAAAAATCAAAGACACAAACGTCTTTAACAACACAAGGGTGACGACATTGACGATATTACACATCCCTCCTTTGTGCATTAAATAGCATGCAAACACTGTCACGCCACGGCCATGTAGACAGATGGATAAGTTAACTGCTTCAGATAGTGATCAAGAGGGGAGTATTTGTCCCAACTTGGATCAGCGCAGCCTGCATTGACAGAGTTAATTAGGGGACTGAAAGACCCAATTAAGAGGATGGAGGGGCTGGACATACGCACACATTGTGCAGGGTCTGGATAAAGGGGAACTTCAATTAAGGGAGAACACACTTCCAGAGGCTTGTTGCCTGTTCTTTTTCATTTTGCGCTCAGTAAAGCCTACAGCCCCCTTTTCACCTAGAATACATGATGAGGGGAAAGCACAGCTGCTGGGGGGGGGGTCAGCACGCATATGCAATACGGTGTGCACATGCACTCACACGCACATCCACAGATGTACTGAGAGCAGGAGATTGATGAGGGGATTCAGGTTGGAATTGCTAAACACTGATTAACCAACATAATGGCTCAAGAAGGAGAGGTTGTGTCTGGATTCATTTGTTTGGGTTCATGTGCAGCTTATTGGTTAAATGAGTTTTAATGAAAAGAAAACAACTTGCATATGCTTAAATCGTTAGCCTCCCTCATGGAAGCACTGTGCTACACTTTTTCCCTCCTTTGTTTTGATGGACGTCTGCCAAATGTGTTCCCAAACTGCAGTGATGGTAACTTCAAATGCATTTACTTAACTTTTGATTTCTGGTTCTCTTTTCTTTCCACACCACATCAATCAAATCGAAAGCTTGGTGCCCACACTGCAGTGCTCCAGATTCAAATGAGAGTCTTCTGTATTATTACCATATTTTCCAATCGTTCCTATAGAGAAAATTGATTTCTGTTGGGTCCGGCTCATTGAGGTAGGCTACAAAACCTCTGACTTTATCAACGGTCTGAAATCAAATGTAAAGGTTAGCTACCTATAGTTTGTCAAAAATAGAAAGTTTTGAAAATGTACAAACTCAAACTCACGTCCAGTTGACACTCACACACTTGACCTTTGAGGACATGACTTTGATGCACTGTGTTAAAGGTCTTTGCTCTCTTTCTTGAGTGTTGTCATTTGTAGACACCATGTGACTTTGACAATTGTGTTAAGAGATTTGGAAACATTAAAACCTTTGCTAATAATATATGGCAATAGAGGACAACTGAAAGTTCACGGGTGCTTCCTTAATAAAACACAGCGGCCTTTTCAGCTCATTTTACACGTGACAGCTACACGGGCTCAGGATTGGACAGAAATGAGCAGTGGTCCTCTGTCCGCTGTGCAGATGATTGGGGTTGATGGCTCACTACCTGTGCAGCGGCGGACCAGCTTGGAGTGGGACTGTGTCGGTCGTTTGAACGGACCTGTCAGTCGTGGGGAGCGTTACTGTAACACCCCCCCACCTCCCCTCAGTGCATCACAGAGCTCATCACCGGGTTTCTGTAAACACTGCAGGCCCCCTGCTGGAGGAAGTCGAGACAAACCTCAGAGCCACACCACCATTGGCTCTAAAAATGTGTTGTGTACA
Organism: Gadopsis marmoratus; assembly: GCA_036023855.1. Lineage (NCBI taxonomy): Eukaryota > Metazoa > Chordata > Actinopteri > Centrarchiformes > Percichthyidae > Gadopsis > Gadopsis marmoratus. Next base: position 48,891 of record JAVQJF010111811.1, read on the forward strand.
ATTTTTGTAAAGACTCTCATCCGTATACATCATTATTTTATTAGGGGGAATTAAATAAATTGAGCAAATAAATAAAATAAGGAGTTATACCAATAGACACTGGCTGACAGTTTAATACATTTATAGGAATATACTGTATATATATACTGTATATAAAGAGAGAATGTGCATGTAAAAACAGATTCGGTTAAGGCATTAAGTCATTACGGAAGAGGATTAGGGCCACATGTGACATTTCGTTTTGAGTTCTGAGTCTTTCTTTTGTTTTCTTTTTTTTTTTATTCTGAGTCAGATCTCAAGAAAAATAGTAGTACGTGTTTACTGAACGGGAACTGAAGAACTGAGTCACTAACACGATTCGGTTCCGCCATCGCTACAGGGATTGCGTCACGTGTGGGTGTGTTTGTTTTCAGAGCCACGCAACCGACCGGGGTTAGAGTTCGGTAAATACTGATGATGTCATCGTCTGAAGATGGCTGAAGGGTGAGCGTGAACGCGCAGATTACTTTTTGCCTTAAAACGCAACGTCGCAGACAGCGCCGACTTCTCGCACACGTCGTGTTCCTCGCTGCGTCGTGTGCCTTCATAATATTTCGTGTTACTTTGTTTAAACGGGTGAACTTTGCGGCTCACGGAGTCAGTGCAGGAAGTGCATTTGTTTACCAAAACATAGCCTGGCTAGCGTTAGCATGTCCCGGTTAGCTGTGGTGTAGGGCAGCTTCCGCCGCGCAGTAACAACCGTGCCCTGTATGTGTGCTTAATCTGTACATGGACCGTTTATGTTCAGCCGTAAACATCCCACTCGTGGCTTGGCTCGACAGGTTAGCTTGCGCGGCACGTGTCGCTGACGTTAGCTACGTCGCTTAGCTTGCTGCTAGGCTCTCCCTGTAGCTAACGTCTGTGCACATCTTTTCTCTGCTGCTTTGGTCTTGAAACTGGGCTAATTTCTCAAATGTCTGTGTGATCACACAGGGAAGGCTGGTGGGGGGGCTGGCTTCAGCAGAGCTTCCAGGCCGTCAAAGACAAGGTAACCCCCCCCCCCCCCAAATAAAGAAGTCATCCACATCCCTGCTATGTCTAGATTCCATAACGATTGAGTAGATTCACAAAACGTTTTTGGTGAGAAAGACACATTATCCACGTAGCTTTCATGGAAGGTCAGATAAGAAACACATTAACACCCAGACACCATTATTACTGACAGTGTTAATGCAGCTGAGGTCTACAAAATGTCAGTGAGGCCTGTTTTTTTTCCCCCAAATAACTTGAGCTCATCGAGTTGCACAGCATCGTTTTGTGAGTGTCAAGAATGTTACAGCTATTCAATATTAATACCATTTGGACATAGACATTTGAGCTTTGATCAAATTAATTGGCAATGCCAGCTGGTTGTTGAGCCCTGTCACTCAGAAACCAGATAAAATCAGGCCTCATCAATAAAAGTTACTTTTCGCTGCTTTTTTTTTTTGGGAGGTTTTTATATCTGTTATATCTTTTTGTATGTATTGTTGGCGTGAGCTGTATTTCCTGTGTTATGTGTTATTTTTATAATTTTCTATGTACATACACACGTCTGAAACAAGTTTCCTCATCCTGGCGACGATAAAGTCGAATCTGGATGTTGATCTTGATTAATTGACTCTCTTCTTTGCAGTCATCTGAGGCCTTAGAATTCCTAAAGCGAGACCTGACAGAGTTCTCCACTGTGGTGCAACATGACACCACATGCTCACTTGTGGCCACAGCCACTGCTGTCAGAAACAAGCTTGCAGTAAGTTGCTGGTCATTGTTTTTTGTTTTTTTGTTCTCCTGACAGTCTGGTCAAATGCAGGTATGTTCAGTGGATCCATGTCATGTTCATATCTCCCGTGTGAAAGGGGTATTAGTTACTAAATGCCAAATCTAACCTGTCTTTTAATAATGCTTTCCAGGTGGAAGGTTCCTCTGAGACCACAGAAAAGGTGAAGAAGAGCCTCTCTAGTTTTTTGGGGGTGATCTCAGACACACTTGCTCCACCACCTGATAAAACCATTGACTGTGATGTGATCACGTTGGTGGCAACGCCAACAGGAACTACAGAGGTCTACGACAGTTCTAAGGTGGGCAGAAGTTGTAGTTTTAGCTGAAAAGTTTACTTTAGCATTATAGTTTCTAAATGATAAAACAGCAGCACTACACACGGTGCCTGTTTAGCGGTTCGTGTGAATAAACATTTGTACATGAAACTTCTCTGGTTAATCTCCCTGAAAATATTGGACAAAGTGTTGATTCAGGATAGATTTTCTTATGTTTTGTTGTTAGAGGCCTGCAGGACAGTGAAAGTGAGAACGTGATTTTCTTAAACACAAACACTGAATTAAAAGTGTTTCAATCAGGTTTTAGGACACATCACAGCACCGAGACAGCCCTGCTGAAAATAGTAAACGATACCTGAACAAGTCTTGACAGCAACAAGCCTTCAGTTCTGGAGCTACTTGACCTGAGCGCTGCCCACTCTGGACCACCAGATTAATTTAGACCAATTAAGTGAGCATGTTGTCCTGTCTGGACCTGCTTTTAACTCGTTTACCTCATATCTTTGCGGAAGAAAATGTTTCATATAACATAACTACAATATGGGGTTACCTGTGGGGTACCACAAGGACCAATTTTAGGATAACATCTTTCAACAGTTATGCAGATGTCACTCCAGAATGTAAACTGAAAACCCATCTATGTAGTTTTGGTGTGAGTTAGTCTGTCTATTTTTAACATCCTACATTTGTCAATCGCTTGTAAAGCACTTTGAATTTCATTTGATTAGTTTGAAAAGGCGCTATATAAATACATTTTTGATTTATGACGTGCATGTGGAAAGTAACAAAACGACTATGTTTTCCGTGCAGGCACGACTCTACAGTTTGCAAGCTGACCCTGCTACCTACTGTAACGAGCCTGATGGTAAGCCAATTGGAATTGTCATGCTTCTGACTGGGTATAGTAGACGTTCACAATGTATATAGTACTCTAGGTTTTAAGATTACTTACTATTTATATTAGGTTTTTATATTGCTGCTCTGACACATACATTTTCTTGTGTTGGATCAAAGATATTATTTGCCTTTTAAAAGCTGCCCTCACAACTTGAAGTCATTTTTGTTCACTTAAAGCATTACCAGGATTTGAATCCATGACATTAATGAGTAACGGAACTATTAGTGAGTGCTGAATCATTAGTTTGCTCGATTTGTGTGGATGGGATAAATGCGTGCTTTCTGAATATTTGCCGATGCTCTTCGGTATCTTTTTGATTGTATTGTAATGACATGTTATTTTTGTCCAGGTCCCCCAGAGCAGTTTGACAACTGGCTGTCCACCTTCTACTTGGAAGAAAAAAAGGGAGAAATATCAGAGCTTTTGGTCAACAGTCCCTCTATACGAGCCCTTTACACCAAAATGGTACGTATTGCTGCTTTTGTCAACACATTCTTACAGAGCCCAGCCTCTAGTTTTCTTTTGAACTAATACATTACATTCGATTGGCAGACGCTTTTGTCCAAAGTTATGTAAGATAAGTTCTTTCAATTCAATTTGAATTCAATTTTATTTATATAGCGCTATATCATAACAGAGTTATCTCATAGCACTTGTTAATATAGAGCAGGTCTAGACCAACTCTATATGTATAGACCCAACAATTCCACCTTGAGCAGCGCTAGGCGACAGTGGCAAGGAACAACTGCCTTTTAACAGGCAGAAACCTCGAGCAGAACCAGGCTCTTTCAAATGCATAAAGAACTAGCTGTCCTCAAGAATTGGAAGTGCGACAAACCAGATATGGACAGTTGTTATTCTTGTTTTTTATTCGCAGGTGCCAGCAGCTGTAGCCCATTCAGAATTCTGGCAGAGGTATTTCTACAAAGTCTTCAGGTTGGACCAGGTAATTTTGCCATTTTATGTGGTGTAGTCTAAACTGTCAAGTAGCCTTTCCCATCAGCTCTTGGGAGCCGCCTGCTGGCCAATTTCATTCCTATTATATAGTTAACTTCAGGCCACAGCCACAATGCAGGATGTGTCCCGACTTAAAATGAAGGAAAGGTGGTGTCTCAACTGTAACATATTAAATATTGATTTGTTTAAGTCTGCCCCATCTGCCTGGTTTTGTGTTATACGACCCTGTAATTGAAAAGTGATGGTGAATTGGTCTTAAAGTATGTTTGAATTTAAACAATATAGAGGCATCGTTTGAGGCTGTTAAACAATAAGTATTAGAATGCATTCTTACAGACCACCTCAATGGCAACCAAAATATTCAATACCAGAAGAATTCACCAGAATACGCTAATGCAATCCAACAGCCCTCCAATCAGTCCCAGCTCTCTGAAGCTGACTGTATCATGTTCTGCTTTTTGATACGGTGTTAGAGAGGTGTAGGTTTAACTCTCTAAGGCAATTTGGAGGCCTGGTGATGTTGTCTTGCATTGCATTAATGTATCTTTTGCATTCATAAGGAGTGCTAAATGTTACCTTTTATTCAACAACATAAAGGTGGCCACCCTTTAAAAAAAAAAATAAAAAATAAAACATTTTTTACCAATGCAACACACGTTCATGACATTATGAATGTCACTAAAAACGTGACGATACACATTCTTGAGTTATTGCAAATATTACAAATTCCCTCCGTTTGTGTCTTCTAGGAGGAGGCGAGGAGAGTGTCGTTGAAGCAGAGGGCAGAACAGACTACGCACACAGAGACCCTGGGCTGGGAGGAGGAGGAGGAGGGTATGCTATCTTCAGTTTTACATTGTTAAGAAACTGACTTTCAAACCTGTCAATTATATCGCCTCTCTGATATTCCTGCTGTTCCCGTCAGATGACTTCCTCGGCGCCACGTTACCATCTCAACTCAATTTTACACCCCCATTGGACAGCAGCTCAACCCGGCTGCCTACAACCTCGACAGCTCCCACAGGAATGACTCTGCTGAGCCCCGTCCTGTCTCCAGGCGAAGAGCGCGACTCCACCCTCTCATTTAGCAGCGACAGTGTCAGCCTGCCGACGCAAGTGGAAGTGCGGCCAGAGCCCGTTGCCGCGGAGCTGGCCAAGAAACTGACAGAAGCTAGCTTGGAAGATGTTGTAGACAAGACACAAGCAGTGCAGAGGCCCGCAAAGAGTGACTTACCCTTTGAGGCTAAAGTGGAAGCTGTAACCCAGCCAGAGGTCACTGTTGATGGGGCATCAGTGCAGGCTCCGGCCCCCACCTCTAAACCAGAAGCAGCAAAGGAGGAGGGGCCGCAGGACCTGAGAGTGTTCGAGCTTAATTCTGACAGCGGGAAATCTACGCCCTCTAACAATGGCAAGAAAGGTACAATAGCCTGAGAGTTTCTTTGGTTGGCAGTGAGATTCTTACAGGATTAAGTTCAGTGATGTGGTTATGAGTTTTCCACTAAATAGGCTTAGAGGAAGCAGTAGAGTCAAATTCAGTGTTCCAAATTTGTCCCCCCTTTCTCCAGGGTCCAGCACGGATGTGAGTGAAGACTGGGAGAAAGACTTTGACCTGGACATGACGGAAGAAGAAGTCCAACTGGCTCTCTCTAAAATAGAAGCTTCTGGAGAGGTTAGTGTTACGTTACCATTGTGACATTTACCAGGATCTTGAATTAAAATACAATAAATTGAGAATGTTTCACTAACCTCCCCTTTTCCTTTGCTTTTACCAGATTGACCAAGACTGGGAGAACTGGGACTGAGAGCCACTGCGGCACAAACTCTGTCCTGCCATTAAAGCTAGTTCTCAGCAGACGAACCATGCTTAACGTATTTTAACTCTTTGTCCACACTGTCACCATGTCATGATTGTCAGTAGAAGATTTTGCGCCAGGTTTGGACCATATTGGTAAACCTGTTGGAAAGAGCAACAGGAAGACCAAGGCAATAAGAATTACACCGCTCCGTCAGCTGTCAGATTAGTGCAGATATGCCGCTAGTGAGGGTAATGACTCAGATCTTGGCTATTTCTTGGAGTAACTTCTGACTTTAGAGAGCATATGACACTAGTAATAGACAGATGTTGTAATCATTCTGACCTCAAAGGTTAAGGACATGCAGTGACAAGTCAGAATGTGAAAGGTTTCACCGCAGTAGCAGGCGAGCAGCTGTATTCCTGTTTTTTGTTATGCCATTAAATACATCATGTACGTTGCGAGTGTATTTAAAGTTGAGCAATGACTTAACTGCAGGCTGCAAAATAGCCATGAACTCTAATGCTGCTTGTCACCTTTTTAAGATGAAATTCGCCGCAAGTGGTGTTTGGACAGTGATTATGGATTTGATTTATTTCTGCCTGTGCCCCTGTCTATGTTCTTTTCTTTCTTTCTTTCTCATCTTTATTATGCAAGGGAATCTACAAAATGAAAAAGATATATTTTTGCCTTCATTCATAGCACACATTTCATTTTAGATTCACTCCCAACGCTAGAGATATGGCCTCGTAAAACACACAGTTGTGTGATGTTATCCAAACCTCTTTGTTACAAGTCAGTCATCTGAAACACAACCAGCTAATTAATATTAGCTCTTTTCCCTCTCTTTGTCATATGTGATTCATTTGAATATATGGGCTTGTTGCAGGCTACATGTCACATTTAAATGTTTCCCTTCTTTGAGTTGTTTATCCGTTTCTTATTCGGGTAGAGGGAATTCATTAATTATCACTTGTTGAGAGAGAAGTCAATTTTGACTTAAAAGAGAATTCAATTTGCTCCTGGTTTCATGATGCGGGATCCTTTAGGCTTGGTTTTGAGGGTAGCATCTCTTGGCATGTACTTGTTTAGGCCCATGTTTGGAGTAAAATAGCTCAGCAGGCAGTGGGCCAAGTAGACCAAGGAGCAACATGAGCACGCTCCATGCTTTCCTGATTTCCGTTTTCCATCATCTGTAATGTAACTGAGAAACATAATCCTAGAGATGTAATATTTATACTGAAATAAATGCTTAATTATTGTATTATGTGCTTTGGATTGCATGTCTGCAATGACGTGCAAAACATTGTGCAGATGGTTACTGTTGAGTTGTATTTTGTATTTTCTTTGGTAAAAGCATTGGCTGTAATTCAGGTTTTGTGTTCTGACAATGTGTTGCATGTCTATAATTCTCGGCTGTGTATTCCCTTCACCTTCACACTTTGAACTAATCAAAGCTGTCAAGTTTGTTTGTTTTTTAAGTCAAGTGTTTCACTTTATTTTTCACATGATCATTGTCATTAAAGGATTCATGGCTAATGGGCTTGCTGTCGTGTATTAAGAAATGGAACAGGTGTGGCTGTTTTGCTACTAAAGACCGGTCTGTTAACAGCAGGTGTATTAAGTTAAAAATGTGGAATTTCACAATAAAAGTAAACGCTCTAAAGAATTCCTCAAATATAGGATGACTCAAAGTTTTAACTGCAGGGCCACAGAAATGGTAAGTGTTTCCTCTTGGGAGATGCCACTACAGAGGAGTTTTATTGCTTTCTGTGCCCCCATACAGAATTATATAGCTGCCTGTGGCTGGGACTTCACAGAGGAACAAAATAGTCATCAATACAAAGAATTGATTTCACACAATCCAGTTTTTAAAATTTAATTTGCAGAAACAATGTGGGTGGACATAGTCTATACAGCATTCACAAATTCTGGTCATTCTTTTTTGCGCATTGACTGAGCACAGACTGGATTGGATACCAACGCTTCCATTGCAAAACAAAATATTTCAGCCCTTAACACACAGTTTTCAGGCTTTTTTACCCGTAACTTTAAGGTTGGAAAAATCCTCTTCAAAATCATTTTATTCAAGAATTGTTTACAAAGAAATATTCAAACCAAGATTATGTTAAATGGAAATATTCTAGAAATTCAGCTTGACATTCTTGGTGTCTTTGGCAAGTTTTGCACCTGCAGTGTCTCCATGTTCAAGTCTGTAAAAAAATGCCTGCAGTATAGAAAATGGGTCACCTGATGGTGCTGTTGCTCCATTTACGCTGCCCCAGTCACAACCTGCCACTCCTTTTTTTTTTCAGCTGCAGCATCCATGTCACAGACATGGATTGGCCACATGTTCTCACATACCATTGTTCATCATCAGTGGCGTTAATCACATTTCTGCAATTACCTTTAATTTTCACACAATCTCCATTTGCTTCTCTTCATTTCACTGAATGCTTCAAGAGAAGCAGCAGGCAGTCAATGAAATGTTTATATGGCCTTTTGTGGTGGCATCAGCTGGGCTAATGTAGGTCACTGTGGAGGAACACCTGTACAGCGTGCAGGCTCTGCAACATGGATGCTGCCTGTAAAGATGGCTGCTGCCTGTGTCTGCCAGGCTTTTTCTACCTCTCTCTTACTAGATATGCACACAGTACCTAATGTGCATGGTGGGTGGGGCTGTTGGGAGGGGGTTGACGGTGGACTGAATGATGAAACAGAAAAGATCCGTGACCATCAGTCTAGTGCACCAATGTCAAGACTAACAGCATCAGTACGGAGGACAATTCACATGAGGCGCCAATCTCCCTTTCAAATTTCCATAATTTATGGATGAATAAACAAAACCATGAACCCTGATCTCCTGCAAGCATGTTAATGGATACATTAAAAAAACATTAGGCATGGGCAGCAAATCAAATTCATCTCTCTAAACGCTAAAGGCCATAAACACTTTGACTCTTGAGATGTGTTTCTTCGTGGCTGCAGTAACACAGTTGGAGAAAATCATTTTTCGAAAGACTTTGCCTTGTTTACCTGCTTATGTGTTGAAAGTTATTACTGCTCTTTTAGTCCGACAACCATGTGCACTCACAGCCGTGTTATAATGGCTTGTGCATATGCTGCCCTAACCGAACCTCAAAAAACACAGACACTATATACATTACATTCTTTCGTACTCTGTTCCCACTCGGAGGCCTTAGTCAGCAGAAAGGCTGTAAAGGAATTTCCTGTTGAAGCCCACCGCTCCCTGGGCCTGGCTTAATGTGTGTGTGTGCTTTACATTACCACCGGCTCTCACCAATGTCATGCACAGATCATTTCAGCATGGACAAAGGAAGGGGGGTGGGGGAGTGGACGCTAATCAGATGGGGGAGAGAAATATTTCCCTCCTGAGGATCAGCGTCCCAACTTCCCCTCGTTTTCCATCCTCGACCGAACACTTCCTGCTTCTCTTTCTGCCTCTCTGACTTTCTCTCTCCCCCCGTCCCGGCCCATGCATATATACTGTCACAAACCTAGTCACACTCACTTCTAGTGTCTCTCAAACACACACACACACACACACACACACACAGAGAGAGTCAGGATGGGGTCATTGTCTTGAGAGCGAGTATTATTCTCAGCACCCTAAAGGGAGAAACCCGGTAACCCCTCTGCCTTTCAATTCGCACAAAAGACTCCCTTTGAGGGAGGAGGCAAACTCTTATGGAATGTGTTACCAGGGTTTTCTATAACCATGCCTCTGAATTCATACTCCTTGTGTGTGTGTGTGTGTGTGTGTGTGTGTGTGTGTGTGCATGTGTGTGCATGTGTGCATCCCTGAATCTTTGGGCTTTTATGCCGGTTGGGAATTGTTGGGACTTATGCTCTGTGTATTTCATTCAGCTTTTACATCAGTTGTGCACAAAATGTAGTGTGTGTGTGTGTAGTTCACTTATCCTCACAGTTCATTTGAGTTCATCTGACATCTATGTGTGAACTACATGTCCAACATAGGTTTCCTCCTGTCACAGTGAGAGAAAATGCAGCCACCAGGCTAAGTGCTGATCCATTGCTGAGCCTTGTTGGGGGGGACAACAACTTCTAAAGGACTCTTGAAATGCCTCTGGGTTTTTCCATGACAAACCATCGCCTTTCCCAATGTTTAGCGGTGGGAACAGGCCACTTTGTTTGTACGAAGCAGTGTCTGGGAGGAATGCTGGGTTTAGCAGGGGAGGGGATGGCAAGGGGAAAGTATGATAACTCCCACTCCATTCAGATTTATGGTCAAGACAGAGGGGCTCCTCTGGATGCATGTCAAGGGACTAGCAGAACATCACCGCTGTACTCTGAGCCTGCCAAAGAAAATGTTTAGTTGAACAAACCTTTGCTATTCTTTACATACTTCTCTGTCTTTCTATTCTGTGTTTCTCTTTCTGTCCCATTATATGCAAAAGTAGTTATTGGTTCTTCTGTGAAGCTTTTACGCAGCTCTCTGCGTGTTCATGTTTCAATCGGCACGTTGAGTGAACAGGAACTACGGTAGCTTGTGGTTTTGTCATGTCGGTAGTGTGAGAGGGCTCAGGTTTGAAAAGTAGGGTACTCTGGTGATTTACTTTTTCACTTCCATTAATGGTTTGACATTTTGGGAAAACATCTCTTTAGCTTTCTTGCTGAGAGTTAAATGTGAAGGTTGACACCACTCTCACGTTTCTACGGTAAATATGAAGCTACAGTCAGTTATCTCCGCTTAGACTGTAAACAGAAACATCTAGCCTGGCTCGGTCCAAAGGCAACTTGCTGAAGTTTCTGCTGGTTGTCTGGCAAACTCAGTCCCAGTCCCAGCTCCTGGACAAGCAATAGTCTGACACGTGGGTTACGTGAGTTACGAGCTAACCCTAAGCCCTAAACCACAACTTTTAAACAATCAAGATATAGCGTGTCAGCTAGTGAGCTTTAGAGGCACTGGTAGGTGAATTTTGTAACCTTTGTTTGGATAGAGTCAAGCTAGCTGTTTCCCCCCGTTTCCACTTTGTATGCTAAGCTAAGCTAACCATCTGCTGACTGTAAACAGATAATGAGAGTGGTATTGATCTTCTCATCTAACTCTCAGCAAGAAAGCAAATGCGTGTATTACCTAAAATGTTGCTATTCCTTTGGGGATGGAGGACTTGCAAAAAAAAACAACCAATTATGATAAAGCAGAATAGGTCAGATGTCTTGATTTTTAGCCCCTTGTATGGGTCAAGCCCCCAAAAACACTGGATCCTAGATTTTCCATTGTTCCCATACAGTGTTTTGTGAGACCCTCTCAGGTTAGTATATGCCAGTGCCTTACAACTATTTGCAGGCTTTCTTTTAGTCAGATGACATCACTATGACATCATCGGGGGGGGGGGTTATCTCAGACTTGACAAATCCCCTCTAGAGATACAGAAAAATAGTTTTTCACAGGCTGAATAGCACTACCCACAAATAATCTGATCTTACTGGGTCAAATTGGGCCTTTAATTGAGCATCTAACCTTCTCATCACAATTATATCAATCAAATAGGATTTTCCACCTATAATCTGGAGAAACCTGAATGTGATCATGTGGCGTGAGCTGGGTAACTCACAATCTTTTCAGAGGTGTAACCGTTGCAGACAAAAGTTACTGACAAACATGCAGCGTTCAGATTTCTGTCTTCGACCTGCTGAATTTGATCATGTTCAGCTTTGTTTTCCATTCAACCAGGTTATAATTAAGCTTTAAACCGTTTAACAGGTTGCTGCACTTGTGGGATTCATGAGTGATTTCACAGTGGGGTACGACTTTTAAACTCTTGTAAAGGTTTTCAAAAACAGACACAATTGCACATACAGAGCCTGCGACGCAGCTGGGCCTTTAACAACTAGACCAACCACCCTGAATGTCCTGTTCCCCTCTGTCCCTCCACCTCCTCTTTTCATTACCGTCCCATTCATTCATTTATTCTCAGTCTTCGTCTCTGCTCCGGGACACCAGTGGACCCATTCATCTCTCTCTCTCTCTCTCTGTCTCTCCCTCCCTCCCTGGTCTAATCAGAGGACCACACACTCCCTCATCTCATCTGATATCTGGTAATTGAAGGTGAGATTGTTTTGGTGGTGTTGGTGGTGGTGGTGGTGGTGGTGGGGGGGGGGGCGGTAGGTTGAGAGCCGAGTTTGACTGTCTGCAGCCATGCAAATTAGACTGTCAAAACTTCACAGTCGTCTCCATTATTCTATGAATGAAAGCCCACACTAGCTAGCCTGTTACATAAATCTGCCTGGTAAATTGCAGCATCCAAGCGGGAAATCGCTGCACAATGCTCCCTGGAGACGAGGAAAAGGATCTGCTAAGGACTTTTTGTTGGACTAAATATAGTAGTTTAAAATAGATCAGTCTCTCATGCTACTGCCAGTGATGTGATTATTCTGCCCATTTTTCAAAATTTGTAACACTTGTCTAGGCATTCTGTTCTCCTTCACTCATTTCCTAATATGATTCTCTTGTTTTTGTACTTTTTTGCCATGGCTCTGTGGATGGCAATGTTGATCGGTTGGTCAATTGGTCCATGTTGTATTTCATTTGCACCGGCCTGTTTTTTCATTGGGGCCAGTAATTTCCTGGAATCCCTGCTGTTTGCCAGGCATGTGGTATCGACCAAGAAATAGCCCATTAAACAGTTCATTTCGGTTTTCTTTTCACTAAGCTACTTTAGCCAGCTGCTGGAGGTAGCTTCATATTTAGCATAAAGACATGGAAGTGGTATCAGTCTTTTGTTCTCTGCAAAGGAAATCCCCAAATGCTGAACTTTTCCTTTAATAAGTATTGTATGAATTACGTGGGCGGCTGTGGCTGTGGGGGTAGTGCGGTCGTCCATTAACCCCAGGGTTGGTGGTTCGATCCCAGCTCCTGCTGTCCGCATGTCGAAGTGTCCCTGGGCAAGACACTGAACCCCGAGTTGCCCCCGGTGGAGGCCA
>JAVQJF010111812.1:0-60295 GCA_036023855.1 Gadopsis marmoratus
AAATCAATAACTAAAGAAACTGCTTTAAGAACAATAGGGCCCTTAAAAGAGGTCAAACAAAACTAACTCTATTGCGTAAACTTAACTAATCGACACCTGAGGGAAACCTATATACTAAGAGATCAAACCAATAAACGCCTGCAGGGGAGGACAGCATAACCGCTCACTAAAACGCCACCTACGGAAACCCTAATCCCACCCCGAGCTGACAGAGTTCTTGGTATAGTCCTTGGGTGGGGCCTCAGCATAAAAGTCTGGCTCCCCCCTCGGCCCAATCTTTTGTTGGACCAGGAAGCAGCGCTCAGCCAGGTAAGTCAGAACTGTAATTGTTTGGCCGCAGCATCACAGTTTACCAGTCAAGTGCACATACTGCTTACTATATGTTCGATCTTGGCCCTGTGAAGTCTTCTTGTAAACCAACAAAAGTTATGTTTGCGTTCAGTCTTTCTCGCCAAATCACATCGTATCCTCAAGGTTTAACAAGTGCATTGAATGCAACTCCTTCCTCGTAGAACATTTGGAAAGCTCGTTTTTAATGGCAATGGCAGCCTGTCGGTCGTGTCCTCCTCACGTTTCCATCATCAGGTCAACGTTCTAAATTGTTGGTTTATGACCAAATCCCTTTTAAAACTAGTGAGGGTCCCATCAGCCTCAGCTCTACTCTGTGTTTAGTGCTAATTGGCTAACACATACTAACACCAACATTGCAAACGTTATACCTGCTTAGCATCAGCATGTTAGCATTGTCATTGTTTTAGCTTTACCCATGGAGTGTTTTTATACAGGGCTTTTGTTGTTGGTGAAGCTCTTTTCTAGTTTGTTTTCTGGGTTTGTGCTAAAGAGCTTTCTGACTAAGATAACTCATATAATTATGAACATTGTTGAGATTATTATTTGTTTTCTTATGATTGGCTGTGCATGCAGTACATGCAGTGTATACAGTACTTATGTACAACACAGTGCTGCACAATACTGAGTATAACTGCTTTTCATGGGCAATAGCAGGTTTTTGTGCAATTTACATAATGTCAAAAACAAGATGTGAATGCATGCATGGATATCTGCTGTGTGTGTGTGTGTGCGTGTGTGTGTGTGTGTGTGTGTGTGTGTGTGGAGCATTTCACTTGTGCTCAAGGTTAATGTATACACAGATAATGGAGATGATGTTCTGGAAAGCGTCCTCGCTTCTGTCGGGGAACTGCAACTACATTGCATTACGGAGCTCATCAGCATGATGGAACAAGCTTCTTAACATCTCTTTACAGCATTACATGCACACACACACACACACTACTACCTCTTAACAGGACCTCTAGACACGGTTATGTGCTTTCACTCTATGCACTCCACCACTCCACAGGTCCAATCCTATGTAGCACAGTTAACCATGAGACTCTTGAGCTGCATACAAAATGCAGTCCTCACCTTTACCCATTTCATCTGTCAACTTCACCAACAATATGACCTGCTTTTATGTCTAGTGGGCCTAGTTTTCATGTGACTGAATGACACTTACTGCAACTATACAAACATAATGCTTATGATGTACATGATACACAACCAAAAATACGGTTTTAGCTTGATAAAAAAGCATATTTTCAGCCAAGTTGAAATATGATATACATGTAAAAGTAGTATTCCCATGAATCGGCACACACAACCACTCTCTTATCTCCAAACCATGCTTATCCATTTTTGCGCCTTATTAGATGCAGGAGGTTTCCACAGTGAAGGACACTTTGCCATTCTCTACCATGGGGACGCCTTGGGCAGTATAATGGGTATGCCAGTGGGTCTCCATGCCCCTAGCTGCCCCTGAGGTTATGCCCACCCCAGGGACAGACTGCATCAAATGGGCCTATATGAACAGATGGAGAATATATGAGAAGGGAATGGGCGAGCAGAGAATGCTTGCACTGCAAATCCACAACTGCATAGTCAGTGCTAAGGGAGGAAATTGCAAAGAAAGGGAGAAACAGGGACAGATGACAAATAGGAGGAAAATGAGAAAGCAAGAGGGAGTTAGAAGAATAAAGAGAGTTAGAAGAATAGAGACAGAGTGCTCCTATGCATCATCTGTGTTTATATTTTTAGGCTGTCCGCATGTATCCAGGCGTGGGCACTGATCATGATCGGATGGGCGCTCGAAAGAAGGATCATCTTCCATCTCTCCATTCTCCTCCCTCCCCTGCGTTCCCATCCATGATGAATCTGAATTGTCTCCCAACCAAAAAAGCGTGCTGAACATTTTTCAATGCCGACATCCCTTTACCGCAAAGTTTCAAGGGAACCCTCTCAAGCTTGTTCCATATTAGATGACACTCTTAATCCAATTTGGTTGGGAGTACGTTCCTTCGCTCTTCTACATCCCCTTTTTGTTAATAGTGTGTGTACTAGCCTGTGTGCCTGTGTGCCTGTGTGCGTTTGTGTGTGTGTGTGTGTGTGTGCGGGCAGGACTGTATTTGCATGTGCAAATGTTTGTGTGGGTGCAGGCAGATGTGTGTCATGTCTTTGCAGTGATTAACTTTAGCTGCCGGGTCTCTCAGGACTCAGTGCTACACTGTGTTCTGCTTGCCAAGCATGGTTAAGGCTCCACTCAAACTCCCAGCACTGCCACGGTGGGAAAAAAATTAGTTTTTCTCTGCTGATTTGTTGTGAAAGGGGAGCAAAAACATACACACAGACACTGGTGTGGTTCTACAGCGGCAGTCGAGGTGGATTGCCTTAGGGTGTCTCTCACTGCAGGGCAAAAATCAAAGTTTTACCCAAGGTCAGCTTTGGATGATTTACAGAAAGTGGATGAGAGCAAATCTGCTGGAAAATAATTAATTACAAATCTTTTGGTAGACACAGAAAATATGCTTAGCTTTATGCGATCTCCTTACCTGATGTGCGCATACTTTCTTGGAATTGGTTCTGAATACTATGAATTGCCAACAGAATATAAAGATCTACCGAAAAAGGGACATTATATATCAGGTACACCAAGATAAGACCAACTGTGATGTTAATTTAGCAAAAAGCTACAGCCATGAAAGACAGTCCAAACCTTCAGTGTCAGATGTTTTGTAGGGTATAAAAGAGGCCTATTGAATGACGTTCCTGCTTCCCAGCAAGAACTCAATTAATCCTGACCTGACCTTTTGTTTTGTGATTAAAAGACTGACAACTTTGACAAACACGGTGTCCTTTTATGAATAATTTATTATACTATTATTAACAGTATACAGGGGGTGGTGGTGGTGGTGGTGTTGGTGGAGGGGGGATGTCACTGAGGTTACCGTGCTTGTTTTGATTAGAGTCTCTTTTGACTCGCTGCACTCGAGGGCCCTCCAGCTTAGCAAAGCTCACAAGAGTAATGTGGCCATACAGTATCTGTATCTGATTGCAATTTAATATTTTGTGTCTGTAGCAAGTTGAGTGACTTCCGCAAAGCCACTTTAGTTTGCATGGCGGTCTGGCTGTTTGGACATGCTGTAATCAGGCTCAGTCAGAAAAGCCTTTGAGAGCAGGAAGTCTTAAAGTGGCAAAATAAAAGACGTGCTCATTTCACAGAGCTTCACCCCACTTGTGTCTATGGGGTGAAGGGGGGTGGTATTGCTTGTGAATGTTACACCCTGACTAAATTGATTTGGGTTTGGGTTTTATCAAAGCTTCTAATCCTCAGAGGAAAGGATAAGTCTAATCGGAATGTTTTTCTGTTGGGATTAGTGGCTGCAAGCCTCTCACTCTCATTCTCTTATACTTGCTGTCTCGTGTACAATTTTTCTCTTCTTCTCTCACTCTTGTGCATGTTGCCTCCCTTTCGCTCTTCTTTCCTTTAAGTGTCATTCTTTTGTTTCTCTTGCCTTGCTCTTCTCCTGTGGCTCTTTCACAAACTATTTAAGCGGGTGTATTTTCATGAACGCGTTCATGCGCTTGCTGTGTATTGTAGCTTTAATGTGGGGAGCGTTTTCACATCTGAAACGTGTCCTTTTTTCTCATGCATGCTCATCCTCTGTCCTTGCCCTGTCTCTCCCCCACCACCCTCTTTCTTGGTCTGAGTATGGATAATTCATCCATTATCCAGTGCCTTTTTCCCATTTCTCCATTACACCTGCTCCTATGTATCTTGTCACGAGTCCTCTTTTTCCCCATGGTTGCACGGTCTCTAGAAAGAGCCTGAGTAGCCTGCATGGGCCATGATCATTTAGATGTAATGTCTTTCTAACAAGCTCTTTATGGAGCTGGATAATAAAATCTTAGTGCTCATGTCACACAGTTGTAGCAGAATCAGTCATTTTAAAAGGCTAGATGATCTGGATGCTAGCATGACTTGGCTGGAGTCTGCAACGGAGGGTTAATGAAGAGCCATGGAAATGGTTTGTGAAAGACAACATAAAGCTCCTGCACGTAAAACATCAACCTCAAAATAGCTGTGATAACAGCTGAAGCAAAATGAGACCATTGTTGTGAAAACGTGTTCATGTCTTGTTCTCGATGTCTACATGGGTATGATTTGATGTTAAACGTGCAAGACTGACATCATCTAGTTGTGTACACCTCACGCACTCGCACTGATTTGATTCTTATTTTGATAAGCAGATGATGCAATGCATATGCATACATCTTTAAGCAACCGTCACGTGGCTGTGATTTGATTATGCCCTGCTGCAACACAATACAGTGCGGTGCAATGCTACAATTTAGTGCGAACATGTTGCAAAAATGTAAATGTTTGGACTGCGATTCTGCAATCCATGCTAAAATAAATCCTAATATTTATGTATCCAGGAAAGGAAGGTGGAAAGAAGGATGGCGCTAATATGCTAATATACTTCCTGGGATATTGGTTTTGGTTGTTAAACATGGAAAACCAATTAAAGCTAAATACACTTTCAAACAGGCAGCTGGTTTTCAACAATGCATTTCTGTATGAAACAAACAGGATAACTGCATCATTTACATAATCCATTGTCAATAACAATCGGTCTTCTATCCCACACTAATATACATACATGAGCTATCTTCATTATTATATTGATCTGTTACATTTTGCATAATCAGTTGAAATGTTTCATGCAGTCCACATCTGATAGGGACTTCTGGCTAAATCTCGCACAGCCATACAAGAACACTGAACAAAAACCATAAAGCATAAATGTGTTTTGCCATGCATAGATGAGCAACTGCACGCTGTAACACAACTGGTTGAGCAATCAAGCTCCACTAATTAGAAGAGGTTAACTTGAAATGAAGCAAAGCCTGATATTAAAAATGGCTACATATCGTCTGGGAGAAAAATAAAAAGCTGCTTTCTAGAGCAGATGAGAGTCATTTCACTCATCGTTGGCCTTCATTTAAAACAGTATCTGATAAACCAGAAGAAGCCGCTTGTAGTAGAAAATAGTCTTGCGCATGTGGTGTGTCCGCTTTATTTCAGTCTGGCCAAAACCATATTACATGATCGAGACAGACCATGGAAAAATGGAGACAGCCCTGAGCCATGTTGGACATACTTGGAGTCACACGATTGTGAGCACATGAGTGAAGACTTTGGGATGAAGCAACAGTTAATTTTGAATGGCGAATGATCCCAGTTGATCTCGTAAAATCAGGCTAGGTGATCTTATAACATTTTTTTTGTAGTCCAGGTCAGGCTTCGTTGCTTCACTGGGGAACGGCAGTTCTATAATAGCTCTGAATTTTCCACACCACAAACATTTGAATGTGCAGCAGATACACAGTAGTTGTGCCAACCAGTCTGCCTTTAAGCTGCCCAACAAGGCAATAAAACATTTCTACCACGAGATCATTGTTTTCCCATGACAACATAATTTTTCCACTGATAAAACCCAACACAAGTACCTTTTTAGAAAGTGCACCACATTCGTCTCAGAACAGTATATGCTGTCAGCAGTTTTTCTTAATAGTTGGTTATATGGTGCTTGGAGCAGGAAATCTATTTTCATATGCTATTTTGAGAAAATTCAACTCAAGGAAGAATTCATTATGCCGTGTCAGTCACGAACATCCTGAGGATGTCAGTGTTTTCTGTCCTACCAAAAAATGTGGAATGATATAATCATCTGCAAACATGGTAAAATGGCATTGTTACTGCTTTGATGTTTTTTTTTTTTCATAAAGCTTCAAAGAAAACAATTTCAGACTGAGTGGTGACATGTCAGTTTAGCAGAGGCATTGTGCTATTATGATCATGTAATCACAAACCATCACACAAATTATATTTTTCAAGCAAGATAGCGCTAAAGCTTTACATTTCTGCCCCACACCCCTTCAGCGTGGCATAATCCAGAAAATCACTTGAGCGGATTATTATACAATCCAATTATGGTTCATAATCTGAGCCTAGAAAGAGTTCCCGTGTCTCTGTGTAGTCTGACTGCAAGATGCTTTAGTTATCTAAGATGCACGGCTGATTAATACGTACACGTGGTTGTGCAACACCGGAGTGGGCGGTGGACTAATCAAAATGCCTACATATGTTTTTTTAAAAGTAGCCACCGTTTTGGATTTATATGATAATCACAGGCAATTACATGAAAGTGTATATGTGGAAACAAAATACTCTAATTCCTACATTGCAGGAAATTGTACATTTGTAAAAGATTGGAGGAAGCATCCTCAGAATGATACCGCTCTGGAAAAAATTAAGAGACCACTCCAGATTTTCCAACGTTCATTTTACTCAAACACATAAATATTAAAATCAAACAACTGATAATTTTGCAGTGGTCTCTTAATTTTTTCCAGAGCTGTATGTGCTTTCTGCCTTGCTAAAACTAAGATTAAATCATTGGTTGAAAAACAGCCATGTGTACATATTTGGTTGATTGTGTTTACCGGTGTTACAGATATCAGCTACTTGATAAAAGATCATTGACGACATTAATGATATTTGCTGAAACATGATCACATGTGGAAAAAGTGTTGCTGTGGGTTGGCAGATTTCAGTACTTTCGAATGGAGTCAGTCTAGCTGTTTCCCGCTGCAACAACAATCATGTTTTATATGGAAAATTAATTAATTGTTAAATGTGCCTAGCATGAAAATGCTGAACATACTGAAAATGACATCAGTGGAAGGATTATGTCACTCACTATTGCTTAGTGAGTGCAAAATTTGGCAACACAGCTCCCCTCAAAAGATTGAATAATGAAAGACACAAAAATGGAAATTCAGTTTGACTATTGAGGCAAGGCAAGTTTATTTGTATAACACCTTTCAACAACAAGGTAATAAAAAGTGCTTTATATAAAACAGAAAAGGCATTAAGGCAAGATATCAAAGAAACACAAGGCAATATAAAAAGACAAAATAATTAGACACACATAAACAGGGGCAAAATAAAAGGGAAGCTATAAGTAAGCTAAAACAGAAGAAGTCATGTTAAACAGTCGAATAAAAATTATAGTGCAGTCACAGAGCAGTGCAGGATATGAATAACCAGTCCCAAATTTAATTTAATAAAAGGCAGTGGCAAGCAGAAAAGTATTAAGCCCTGTTTTGAAAGAACGGAGAGTTGGGAGTTGGTGGGAGGATTCATTTTTTATGGTGCACGAAAACTGCATGCTGCTTCTCCTCAAAATAGTTTGACTCTGGCATCAGCAAGCTGACCTGCTCCAGAGGATCTGAGAGGTCTGCAAGGTTCATAAAGTAGGAGCAGATCAGTAATGCATTTTTGCCCTAAAGCATTCGGTGCTTTATAAACCAACAGCAGTGTTTTTAAAATCAATTCTGCAAAGATCATCAGTACGTTGATTGTTGTTGGCTTTTTTGTACACTCGGATATGTAATCACTGGCTGACACGAAATCCTGGTTGACACGAGTCCCTGTCCTTTAAAGAGGATTCAAACCAGTTTAGTCGGTCTTGTAATGCAGCACTGAGATCTAATAATACCAAGACTGAAATAATGTCACCGCCTGTGTTTTAAGTGAAACTGCTTAACAAGAGCAGTCTCAGTGCTGTGTTGTGGTTAAAGTCCTGACAGGGAAACACAAACACTGCTTTAGGACCAGGAAGGTTGTTCAGCTTTGCCCTGAAATCGTTCATTGGTGAGTTGTCTAGGTGTAAAACCTGACTTAACCCAAGCAGAAAAAAAATAAACATGGAAAAAGACAATGCTATACAAGTATACACAGAAATACACACACACACACACACACACACACACACACACACACACACACCTCAAGTTCCACTTAAGACACCCAGAGCAGGCTGAGATTCTTGATGGGCATCAAACAGCTTTGTCTCCATCACATAAATTACAAATCAAAGCCTCAAAGCATTCCACTTCAACACTGGCAGGCAGAAGATCAGAACACGTGTGCGCATGTCTGGACATGCGCGTTCAATTATCGTATGCTTATTCATCTCAGATGAAAATGCAACATCTATCACCATGTATTGTATTTTATTACGGATTTATACTACATGATACGGTCGCGCAGCAAGCACTTTAAGCATCTCAGGATGAAAAAGCCAACTTCATAGATTACTCAGAGGCTTTCTCACAGAAGTCGGATCTGGAAAACCTTTTCTTGTCTGGTGTGCTTTCTTAGGGCTTAATTAGTAACAGAAATGATCAAGTCTCGCAATGTACATCCACCATTACTGCAGCCAAGGCTGCCTGAAATAAATACTGTAATGTTCGTTTTACCACTCGCTGTACATAGAGAGCAGAAACTCCTTGGAGGCCTCTGCATCTCGGACCCTCTCTGCCCCCACTGGCCTGTGATGGATTCCCAGCAGAAATGTCTTTCCTTCATCTCGTCTTCACTGCTCCTTCTCATCCATCCTAGACAGAGCGAGAGAGAGAAACACCCCGAAATGAAGCTATGCGATTCATGGAAGGAGTCAATTTGGAGTCATCCTGCTTGTGTATAATAAAAAAAAAGGTGTCTGATTGGAATCAATAGTAAGTCTACATCTAGAGATTTAGTGTGGATTTAAAACACGTCGCAACAAATGCAAAATGAGAAGCTGTTGAAGAGGATGGATCATAGCAAAACCACCCACAAGCTTGTAGCATCCAGCACTTCCAATTAAAATGCTTTGGAGTTCAGGCCTCCTGCTTTGTTTTTCCGTGCGCTTGTTGTTTTTATCTGGAGTTGTGACACCGAACGCGGTATCATTAGTGCCGCCTCTGCTAGCAACTGCTCTCTTCATCCGCCGTTGTTTCCCTTGTCCTTTTCCGCCCTCTCCCTCTCTCCTCAATTTGCTTTCATCTCAGATCAGAGGAACACAGTCGGAGTGTTCAACCTCATCTACCACTCTTTTGACTTTCTCCCACCAAAATACTAGAGTGACGGTTAAGCTGGCTGCGTTACGTCTGCCATGTTTCCCCACTTCATGTCTTCCCCTCTTTGCTCTCATTTTACGCGCCGTCTTTCCATTTTCATTCCCACTTCCTCAGCCACGTCTCGTTTCAGCCACTCTTCCCAGTCTCGACTGGCACTTCACTGTTTTCCTCCCCTACCTCTCCCCATGTCCCTTTATCTCGTGCTCCTCCATGGCCCTCTCATGTGTTCCTGTAATGAGGTCCCGCATCTCAGAGGACCACAGCCAGCTCCCTTGGCAGCAGTAAACAACCAATCATGCATCATATCTTGCATGACCCTCAACCTACCGGAGACGAGATCAAAGCAGGAGGCGAAAGAGATCGGGGGATGCGCCCCTCCGCTAGAGATGGGCCATCATTAGACGGACAGGGCGACGGGTGCCGTGTGTGCGATTTGCTCGCGTTGTTGCACGTTGGTTGCGCGGAGACAAAAGTCAAAAACTAGGATAAGCTGAGCAGAGAGCGAAAGGAAGAGGCCTAAAGTGGTGCTTCGGAGTTGCAGTCGAGGCTTAATTAGTAGAGAGTGAGGCTGAGAAAAAAATTAACCGAAGGAGATGTAGAAGGGCAGACAGCACCGCAAACACATTCTGTCATGTGTCATTAGTTCTCAACGGGAAAAGGGGGGAAAACAAGTTTCCAGTTTAATCATTTCCGAGCGAGTTTGGTAAGACTTGTCACAACACCCTTTGCGGCTGACTGAAATCAAGGAAAAAAGCATAGTTCATTTGTCAAACTCTTTATCAATGCCACTCTTTTATCTCCCTTTAAATAACAACGACACGGGTCTTTGCGTGGCATTTAAAACCCAGAGTTTAACACTGAAATAGAAATTGCAGACGTGTGTTCAGACAAGTGTTAACGTGTCTGTGACGCGGGGGGGGGGGACGCAGGAGATGCTCCGTGGAATGGTTTCATGTATATTTCATCCACAATGGGATGTGGCTCTGTATTATTGATGGCCGACTGCTCAGCTGTCTGTCTGCTGCTGCTCTCGCCGCCCCATTGGAAGAGTTTGAGTTAGAGGGTGACTCATAATTGAATCATAGGGCGACTGCCCGCGATGCAGGGGGATGCTTTAATGGCATCCAGCCTCTTGCATTGACGTGAATGAGAAAGATAGAGAGGGATGACGGGCTGGAAAACACAGAGCATTGATTCACTGTAGTCAAGAGGCAGCGTGTTATTGAAAGGTCCAGTAGATGCTGTAGCTGTTTGCAGTATTGGCTCGGTTAGGTACAGTACATTTTAATGCACTCATTCCATAATGTATTGATTGATGGGCTCATTCATAAATTCATTCATTCGTTCATTCATTCATAGGCATTTCTATGCACACACACACACACACACACACACACACACACACCAGTCAAGGACGCATGATGTTCATCAAGCCATCTGTTCAGAGTTTTCATTTCTTTGTTCCGTTATTCTGTTCTGTCTAGAAGATGTGACATGAAAATGTATCATGCAATTAATCATATTTGTGTTAGAAATTGAAGCGATTAGTGTGATTGGCGTCGTTATTTGTTTTTGCCTGCATTAAAATCACAATCGCAGAAGGGAAAACCCACATTTTAGCGTCCTCTTGTATTTTAGATTTACAACAAGATGCAGAAATAACATTTCAGTTGCATGCAACACCATTGTGATGGAGAACAACCGATATCATAATGCATTTACACTCAACAAGCATACCATAATATCGGCCTCTAATATACTGCATACCAACCAGTGATTAAAGAGCCTAATTCAATAACATATGGAAAAAAGCCCCCAGGTCACCCTGCTGCTGTGAAAATTGACTCCCTGACTTCCTGAAAGAAAACATTATTTATTCAGTTACAAATGCCACATTAGGGTATTTTGTATTGTTGCACCAGGTATTTCTCTGCATCTCTCATGAACGACGCGACCCTTTAGATCATTTATGCTTAGTAATTTGTCATTAGAAATAACAACACATACATTTGTTTCATAGAAAATAATTTTATGTTGAAGGTTAGATGCCAGTTTTGGTCCGATGTTCACGGAAATGTCGTCCGTCTCGGTTGCTCATTCAGTCTCTTGTCTAAGTTTTTTTTTAAGGAGTCAAGTTGTCAAGATGTCAACGAGTCAGCACTTACAACAAACCGTTTAGAGAAAGATCAAGGAGGCCAACCACATCCGACACCAGATCTCAGCCTTGAACAGAGACAGGGGTTGCAATCCCCACCCATATATGACCACTTTGTAATTATGACCGAAGATCCATGCGTACAGTATTTCACGTGACGACAACTGATTTTTTTAGACACATCCACTGAGGGAAGAAAAGCTAAGCCAGGATCGGCCAATGTCGATGCATGCCAGCGCTCCAGGAAAATACCTGTTTTATCACATTTACTTCCTGAATTGGCACATCCTGGCCACCATGCCTCTTCTTCCCTCCGTGCTGCAGGCATCAATTGACGCTTGTCAAATGATGCGACACTGGTGTGACCAGCGTTTGTGTGTCGCGTTTGAGCCATGCTTAAATATTCTTCTGACATTCTTTACGTACCACTCTCAGTTTAGCATAAAATATTCGATTTACATTTTCACTTTGTGTCTATGAAAGAAAACATTTCAAAACGCACCCTGCCAGCAATTTGTGCTACCCTCATCGTCTCAAACGAATGATTACACGTACATGGACAAAAAAACTGATTATTTTCCTGGGTTCCGGTCTTTTTAATCACTGTGCCCACTCCCAGATTAACACAAATAAACAAACACTCCGTTACATTTTTGATACTCGCATGTTCCATCGTCTGGAGAGAATGAAATTAATGAATGAACAGATGATACACAGACTGCGGTGACTAAGCATTCACGGAATAAAGTGTCGATGAGGATGTGTGTGTGGGTGTGTGTGTGTGAGAGAGAGAGAGAGAGAGAGAGAGTGTGTGCATCTGTGCTGTTAGAATCTCAGTTAAAGGTCTCATGAACTCGCAGTGTGGTCATAAGTTGATACCATCTCCCCAGGGTGCAGAGTCATAGTTTTACTATCTCTCACCATTGATCTGTGTGCGCGTGTGTGATAGTGACTCTCGCACAGCCGAGCATGGAATCACAGTCGGACACACGTAGATGCTCACTGACTTGTGTTCGCGCCGACAGACGTGCAGGCAGACTGCATGCGATGTTACCTGTCAGTGATCATTATCATTTTCTTGTTTAACTCGGGGTTGTAAATGTGTAAGATTCCGGCTGATGCCAGAGCAGCTGTGACAGTTAAAAAGTCTCCTACTTTATGGTGTCTTGACATATGCCATCATTTGGCTGTGAACATACAGCAGTAAGAGCAGCAGCTAAGAAACGAGTGGAGGGGGGGAGGGGACGGGAGGCCCAGTGCCAGAATTTGTCTCGGCTGCTCATGCACAGTGTGAGAGGAAACGCGAGTGTCGAGGCTGCATTTCATTTCCTCTCGCAGACGTTCTCTGTTCCAACTCCAAATTCCTCGCCAGCTGTCATAGTCTCTGTTTATATTCATGAATTCAATCTGAATGTTTCAGAGATTTTCTGTCATGAGGTGAGGTGAGTGAGGCTGCGACGCCGGATACCTATCCGCTTTAGTCTGCCCTGTTAGCTTATTTACCTTGAAGCTTTTTGTTACCGCTGACACAATCGCATGTGATTTTCGTTATCCGTGCCTCTTTTCAAATGTGTGCTTTACATGCAGAGGGGTTTCATACGCAGCTTTCAGGCTTTAAAATGACTCTTTGATCAGTAGATGCC
Source organism: Gadopsis marmoratus (assembly GCA_036023855.1). Lineage (NCBI taxonomy): Eukaryota > Metazoa > Chordata > Actinopteri > Centrarchiformes > Percichthyidae > Gadopsis > Gadopsis marmoratus. The sequence goes on from JAVQJF010111812.1 coordinate 13,105, forward strand.
ATAGAATTATTTGGTGCGCAATGTTTGCCATTTGCTCTTAAAGCATTCATTTGTAAGATCCTCGTACTCGTAGCCTCGAGAATTATTGCTGTTGTGCTCCTTCCCCTGGTGTGTCAAACAGTGAAACCAATTATGTGACTTCTTTTTCAAAAATAAAACAATGTCAAAATTGCTATTACACCTCATGATATTCCTCCAGAGAAAGGCTCTCACTCCCTAATTGCATCGTAGTCCCTTTCTGCTATTTTATGTTGAATGTCTGAGTTGTCAGTGTCCACAGCAGGAACACTACTATTTCGCTAAAAGTAACCTCAGCCTGGTCGAAATCTTTATACACACAAAGCACGCGAACACACCTGTATGGAAGCATCTGCATTTGTTATGTTGTTTCACTCATTTAATTTATCACCCACCTGCACATTGGCTTATGTTATAAGTCTGTCACAGTTTGTGTTGTGTTAGCAAACGGGTGCCACAGAGCAATGCTCTACTTGGAGTCATTTTTCTGGCCACCTGTCGAATTTAAATTCAGGATTTCAATTGCTCACACTTGTACCTTTTTACAGTGGCTTGCTAGATTCACCATTTTGCACAAACATTCAGCAATCATAAAGGGAGAAATCACAGCCACAGATACCAATTTCTTAATCTAGCCACAGTTTTAAAACAGCAATGCAATGGATGGGCAAATACATCAGACTCTGATGCTAGGGTGCTCAAGAGCCTGAGCTTCAAATGTACAGTGCCACCGCTGCGTTTCCTGCCATCTCCTCTCAGCCTTTCACAATATATGCCACTCTACAGGACTCCGGTGCCACATATCACCATGCTATATTCACCTCACATAACACAGCATGGGAATGTTTGCGTGTGCATCAAGCCGAGAGGACCGCTTTTAAAGAAGGCTCCTCAAAGGCAGCTGCCAGCCGCCCAAAGCAGGCCCATGCATTATTCATGCTCATTTACACAACCTCCCATCTCCTTACCATGGGTTCATCACACTTTCACTACTGCTTGCTGTATGATGAAGAGCCCACTGTACTGAAATGCATCTGTTAAGTATAATGTTAAGATAAGACCCCATAGGCATTTAAAACCATCATTTACACTTGCTGGAGACTGGCCACATCAAGTGTGTTTTTATATGCACTCAAAATTGAGTGTGTATTTTTTTACTACAAGGCGTCACCAATTTGACAAACATCTGAAATTCAGCAGAGGAAGAAGTTTTTTTTTGTTTTTTTTTTTTGCCATCTCCAATACAATCGCACCACCAAAGAAATGAGCATCATTAAACTGGAAGCGTATCAACTGTTGCTATTTTTAGAACATCGGCCAGCGGTTTTGGCTCTTTATCAATAAAAATGTTACTGCCATGGGCTAATGAACCGGCACATCTAGCGCTGGCTAGCTTCTGGCTAACTAGCCATCGGCTAGTTCCTTTTGTGTAGGAAATGCATAATTTGCTGTGCAATAATAATTTCCCTATGCATTAACTAAAATTAGCATAGCGGGAAAGGCACTCGCAAAATGCAAATGCATTGTGTTAATAAATTGCCAGTGAGGAAAAAAAAATTCCATTTCTCATAAAATAATCTTAAAGATAACCACCTTTAATCTTCTGGATTAAGTACTTAAGTCCATCTGTGTGACTTTGTATATGTGTGACAAGAGGATAAGCACATCAGAATAATGTGTTTTATGTCAAAATAGAACAGAGTTAAACCACATCAGAGAATTGCTCTTTTAATTACTCTGAGCACGGTGTGTATCGGTGTGTGTCGGTGTGTGAATGCAACTAGCAGTGATGCGTGTAAGAGATTTAGAGAAAAAAAAATCCCCGCATTGATAATGAATTACTTCAAACAGCCACGTTCAGCTCAAAGGAAAGACGTTACATGAATCTGGAGATTTAAAAAAAATAAATAAATGCTACGGCAGCTTCATTGGTGCCGTGCCAATGTTCCGAACCCCAACAGTCCAAAAGATGTCCCACTGGACCGAAGGCCCATAGCTCTGAAAATACACACTCTCCCTGCATTCGTTAGTTCAGCGTCAGCCGGCCCTGTTCATGGTGCTGAATCGGGGAGGGGGCTATCTTTCTGTCTGACTTCTAAGGACCCGCGTGACGGGGCACGCACCAACAGGGGTGAAACTTTGCAAAAGTAAGTACATAATAATGGGCTGTCAGAACAGTGGCCAGTCCCCGCTTCAATATCTACTTCTAATGGCATGATAACCTTTACTTTGATTCAGAGAACCCCTTGTTATATCCTTCCCCTGGTTTGCTTGATGTTTTGCAGCCACACACAGCAGTCAACAGGCTAACAAAGGAAAATGTCCCTCTCTGTTTTCTGAGACGGAGAGAGGTTGTTGAGAATAGCCACGAGAAGCTCCACGCTAACACTTGACGCAATTTTGTGTGTGCACTCCTACACCCACTGCCTGCACATCCTGCCCGTTCGACAGGGGAAATCAGAGAGCCGAGCGACTGCTGTCTTCATCCTCCTCTCTCCACCTTCCTCTGGCCCCTGTCTCCCTGGGGCAGATGAAACCTTAAGTGGAGGTTTAATGAAATCTCGGGGTTTGTCCTGTGGCTTGATCACTCGGACTCCCCTCGCATGGGGTGGTACCCCCCCCCCCCTTTAAGTAGGCGAGAGGAAGCACAGTCACTAATTGCAGGGCCTCGGGACAAGCAATGGAACGGAAAACATGGAGGGGGAGAGGATGAAAAGAGAGATAAGCAAGAGAACTCAAAAAGGAAGAGGAGCACATGTTTCTAAAGGTTACATGTGACACACGGAGGCACGCTCAAACATGCACACATGTATACGCTTGTACGACGGTAACCAATGATCCTGCCCACAACCAGCTCCCTGTGGTGCTGATGGTTAAAATTAATATTTAATTAGCCCAAGTTAAATTAACACACTGACAGTAGGCGGTGCTGCTGTGGATCATTGAAGCTCGGGTAATTGGAATCTTCCAGAGCAGTTGGAAACACACAGCTTTTGTGTGTGTATTTGCATGGACTGCATGCGTGCACGTGTGTGTGTGTGTGTGTGTGTGTGTGTGTGTGTGTGTGTGTGTGTGTGTGTGTGCATGCACACGTTTAGGCTCTTGCATGAATAGATCAACAGGCTGGAAGCACCAATGTACTGCTGGGGTAATTGTTGATCATCACATAAGGCACAATTACAGAGAAACTATAATGAGTAGATAAACAAAGTTTATTTTTAAATTGGAACTTGTTGAAATATTACTGCTAATGAACTGCTGCCGCTGCTTTGGTGCATTTTCAATTGTGCAACAGCTGACTGTCTTCAGAGAGAAAACTCAGGCTGACTGTTATCAATCATTTTTCTATTTTGCAAGTAACCTGAAATGATATAACAAAAGTACATCTAATTTGATTTGTGTTATGTTTGGGGATATCTTTAAATTGGATTTTGTGCACTTCAGTTTGTTTTTGTAACATCTTAAACTAAACTCTGATTATTTTTATAATGAACAACATAATCTAATCTAATCCAATCATAACAGTCTATATCTGATCTGATGATTCTTACGTAGTTTTTGCTGTTTGGTCCAGCATTTGTGTTGACAGTTTCTGTAGGGAGATGTGAGGTCTCAATCCATGGTGCTGAAACCCACAGCTCATTAGACAGTGGTCACACCAGTGTTCTTTTATTTGACTTGGTTCTCAGTTTTACCCATGGAACATCGCCATTGTATTTAACAGAAAGCCAGAGGAAAATAAGAAGATGCAATTTCTAATATTAAAATGCAAAAGGGGCCGTCAGTTATTTGACCTTACAGTTGGTGTTTTCCCCATATTTGCCAGTTGATCCCCATTTCCATGTCCGTATGGCGTTGCAAATGAGCCATAAAAGACATTGCCAGCCTATTTCCCAATGTCGGAATAACAGCTAATATACATCATAACACAGTATGAAATTTAGCAGTCTGTCATGATTCCACAACACAAAGCACACGCTGACATATTACAGAGCACCTTGGTTAAATAACTCCTTGACAGGTACTTATTCAGGATGAAGCTGGAAGTCACACAAAACACCCTCAAAGCAAAAGATTTTCACTATTTGGAAAGAAAAATGTGAACTCAAGAACTAATTGATGGCACGAACATGAAGCCAATTACGCAGTGATAATAGACGGTGCGCTCCCCGGCCATGTATTCTCAATCGTTTAAAATGTGTGTACTGTACTGAAATGAAAAGCTCTCAGATATTCTCCAGGTAATTAAAGCTGACCCGCTCGTCTTCCTGCGCTCCCGATGATCGGAGACAGCGCGTGATAGGCAAACCTCGGTGCTCATCAAAGCGCAGCATCTGTTCAAGCCCAAAGCTATATTAGTGTGTTTTCCTTCTCCGTCCCATTGGTGCCGGCTTTAATTAGCAGAGCCGGGAGAAAGAGACGACATACCTGTCAACCTCTGCAAACACTATTATTATTTGGAGCTCTGCTATTTTATCCTCGATGCAAAGCCGTGACTCTAATGCATGCCTTAGGAGTCTGCGTGCATTCCTTATCATGTTTGTATAGATTTATTGTAGTATTAGTGCCGCAGAGTTCTCGCAGTGAGTCCTGGGGGGTGCGTGAGTGTGCAGTATGAGGCACAAACCTATGCATAAGCTACTCAGACAAAAACATACACTGCTCATTCAGGTATTGACACGCTTCTCACGACACAACGGCATGCTACTGTGTTTGCAGCAAACCAGTAGCAGGCCAGAGAAAACAGAAACAGCACGCAATGAAAGCTAATCAAAGATTTATTTGGCTAGGTAATTTACATCTGATTACTGCCGTGATGTCCTGAGTTAAGAGAGAGATTTCTGAAGTTTCACCTGTTATTTTTCCAGCGTATCGGGATGCCAGCCTCTTGTTATGCAGCCCATATGAATGATGCCATCTGCTCATCATCATTTAAATGTTTTTGTCTGAGCCAATTATGTTCATTAAGAATGCTAGACAGATCTGAGGGCGTGCGGTGTGCCAGCCACCATGTCCATGTCCTGGACTAACCCCTGGAGTAATACGAACGCACGAACACACGCGCGCGCACATACACACACACACAGCCGCGCGCAGCCGATAGACACACTCACTTTTACCTAAATGTAGTCATGCTTCATTTACTATGAATAGTTGATGTGTTGGCTGAAGTGGATGTGAAATATTTGAGTCGTGGGTGGTGCATCTGCAACTTTTGAAACACTCTCTCTCGCACACGCACACACACAGACACAGGAAGTGTCAAATCAGGGTCACCTTTTTTCACCAGGAATAATAAATAAGCTAAAGAAAACATTACTTGCCTGTTTCTGATTGACAAAAATATCACAATCTTCGGTAGCAATGACAAATATTTGGCTACAAGACTTCTCTCTCTCTGTTACTCTTTCTTCACATGCACATGCGCGCGCGCACACACACACACACACACACACGGAAACAAACACAAAACATCAGTAGTTCTTGGGTTTGGCATCAGGCTGCTTGTTTAAGATGTGGAGCGGTGTAATGTCGCTGGGATCGGTAGCAGGGATAGATTTCATTTAGATAACGCTTGCGCACTAGCTGCTGAGGTAAATGTATTGCAGGTGATAAAAAAGAACAAATCTTCTCCTCAAAGTCTCGCCACAGAATTTGAATGAGAATGGAGTGCACTCTGGAGTATTGAGAAATGCATGTTTCTTCCCCCCCTTGTCTGCATGGGTGTGTCTGTTTTTCACTGTCTGTGTGTTCTTTGTATCTGCGTGTGCCTTTCGGGGAAGAGCACTTTGATGGAATGCTGCCCATGGATGAATAATGTTCTTATTAAATTTCTGTCTCACTGACTCTAGCCTTAATCGGCATATGACAGCGCATCTTTTCTTTCCCCCCACGCACTGCAACATGCACCGCCCCCACACTGACTTTCCCTCTACATTTCTTTTCAAACTTCTCAGTGTTGTCGTCACTTTTGTTTGGAATTGTTTTTTTTTTTTACAAATAGTGTGATTCATTTTCAGGCAAGAGGACAGGGTAAAACCACCAGGACCTATAAATGAGATATTTTTTCTGTTGATCTTATTCCAGCTTTCTGGGGTTGACCAGACCAACAATTCCAACCAGTCAGTTCTTTCCCCCTGTACAGTCCAAGGCATATAGATAATTTCACAATGACCTTTATGGTCAAACAGCAACATGCTTTATTGACTCTTCATTCCAGAATTAATTTGACTTTTTTTGTCAATAGATTTTCATTAGCTTTTCTCCACACACCGTTCACAAAGAACGGAACGACAAGAATATACAGTATTATTGAATTTACTGACATATAATTGCAAGATAAGGAGAGAATGAAATAAGTGAGAAGAAGAAAAGGAAACAAAAGAAGAAAGAGGCAGAGAAAAACACATCTTTCCACCCAAACTCTCCTGTCCACCCCCTAGAAAATGCAAGTTATCTTATATAATAAGCCTTCATATTAGATTTAACAAAACACTATTTACATATAGGATGTAACTGAATCAGCAGCAGTCAAAGTAGCAGCACATGCATCAAATCTGGGGCCAGAGGCAAACCACAGACATTACGGTTCATGGTCAGCACATTAACCGCAACATTTCAAAAACAATATGTAATAATATACACACCATGGAAGGCATTATACATCTTTGAATGGGAAAACTCTAACTTAGGGGCGGGCTGTGCCTGAGAGGATAGTGCGGTCGTCCATTAACCCCAGGGTTGGTGGTTCGATCCCAGCTCCCGCTGTCCGCATGTCGAAGTGTCTCTGGGCAAGACATAAGTTGCCCCCGGTGGAGGCCAGCATGGCAACTGTGTCCCTATCGGTGTATGAATACACCGAGTATGAATGTGGTGTGAATGTGCGTCCCCTGTCTGTTTGTCTGCCCTGCAATTGACTGGCGACCAATCCAGGGTGTTACCCTGCCTCTCGCCCAATGTTAGCTGGGATTGGCTCCAGCCCCCCCCCTGCGGCCCTTCGGGTTAAGCAGTATGGATAGTGGATGAATGAATGAACTCTAACTTACCTGGAGACGAGCCAGAAAAAAGACCTGCTGTCGATATTTTGAGGGGGTCATCTGACAGCATTTCCAAGTTGATAACAAGAATTTGAGTCATTCTACTATAATAGCTTGTGATTGTAACTGCATAAAGTCAATATCACATCACACTCCTTTCATATAGTCTGTCCACTGCAAATCTACATTCCATACAGGCACTTTACCCATACCAAGCATCACATTTTTACCATTCAATTTTATACATATCAAATAAAGAGGACAGTTTCACTGATTGAACTCAAACTTTCAACCAAGGGTTGTGATGGTGATTCCAAGGTACTCCATAGGGTTGCTTGGCAGTAAATAAGCGATGAAATCAGGTAAATGATATGCACATTGCAATTCTTGGCTAGTCATAACACCATTGTGCGTCCTAGGGAAGTATAAGGTAAAGGTTATTTACAGCGAGAATACAAACTTCAGTAGGATGTCTGAGAATGAGTGGCGCTAACTGATGATGCTAACTGATGATGCAGGAAATAGAGGCTGATCACCTTGAAAGACGTACCAGTTGAATACACAGTGCAGATCATCAGCCAGGAATGATGTGACAAAGTTCTGGACAGCTGTAAATGAGTTAATGATCAGTCAGCGGTCTACAGTCCTTCAAGAGGCGTGCTGTGAAGTCACTGCTAAATGAGAGAATCCAGTGAGAGAGAGAGCGAGATGAAATAGACATTTGGGTGGAGGCATGAGGTCAAGCAGAGGGAGCGAGGGATGTGGGGGGGAGGTCGCTTGGGTCAGATTCTGCCGGTGTTCGGGGAGCGAGGGCAGCTGCGTTCCGGACCCAGAGCACTGAAGCTGAACTAACGAGAATGTAACGGCCCTCCATCAAGCACTCCAGCGGCTCGCCAGTGTGAGCACACACATATACACACACAATAACACCTATTGTTTTTTAAATGCGTCTACTGTAAATACACATGCGTGCCCGCAGACCCATTTCACTGAAGTTCAACCAAAAGACTAGGGAAGCAGAGCTACGTGGAACATGCGCACTAAAGTTGGCATACAGCACATTAAAGCCTAAGATTACATTGCAACTTAATAATGACCTACCTGGTAAATTCTATCTTGTTGAACGTCAGGCTCAGTATTGCTAAACAGAGTGAAAATGGCCCATCAAGACCCAAGAAGATGATCTTTTTCATTCTGATTTCATTGCACTTTTAGTTAAGAAAGTGAGATGTAGTGAAGTCAAGTGCATACAGGCTAAAGCAGCATCTATTGCAAGCCTGTGTAAATGTCCAATGTCCAGAAATTCATAATTTTAGAGTAGAGGTTTGACCTGACTCTGGGTGGACCTTCCCGATACTGTTTCCCTTGTGGGATATTGCTGTTCATGAAGAAAACATGCATATTTAATCCTACTACACTACACATGCACCTGGATACACAGACTAGCCATGCATACTTCCACACATGTACATACACATTTGCACATGCAAAAATCAAGGAAAACAGGAAAAGGGCAAAGCTAAATGTAAGTTTTGTGTTGCGAGTCTACAACACAATGTAATCGGGCCTTTGTTTGTACATTTCAAGTCACACATTAAATGAGATACAGATCTGTGTGCCTTGTGTTACAGATAACACTAACCTCTTGTACTCAGTGAAAGCTGATTTTTGCCAGAGTGGCCAATTATACATGTTAAACTTTACCGCACTGTCAGAAATTAATTAGGACATCATCGACGGCTCCACCACACTTTAACATTGCCAGTCTGACTAATGGTGAGAGATGAGCGCTAATGAATTCAACACACGCTCATTCCCATGCACATACACATGCACTCATTCACGCTTTTACTGTCACCAAAGTCTACAGTAACAGGCGCTGCGAATCCAGCCTGATTCAATTACGGTGGGATAAAGCAGACTCTTTGACATGAAGGCATGTGATGTAATATTAAACATGCATGGTGCTGACAGTGCCTTGTGCAGGACCAGTGAACAGACGGAAACACCCGGCGCCCTGACCTCGCTGGCATCCGATTGGTTGACACATACGTCCTCCAGCAATGAGATCACGGACAGCTCATTGAGTCTAAATTATGTGACACGATCTGACAGGACCTGGCTGTACAGGCTCTTATCTGGCTAGCCAGACACACAGAGGAACACACACACTCACACTCTTGAGACTTGGATGATCATTTGCCTGTAATTGTGACACAGAAGCTAATGTTCATTAGAAGTATATACTGTATGTATCCACAAGACATACATGTAAAATATCGCTTTGTGCAAATGTTGCATGCAACGGCTGCCTCAAGTGACACGACAGCCTTCATGTTGTCACGCTGTCAACTTGATTAACTGATGACTCAAACCTTAAAAGGCTGGATATGCTACTTGCCTTATAATGGACTCTGGCCCTCAGATTCCTTGCTGTTCTAAAAGGTTGATAGAAAAATAAATAAACTAAGCGAGTAGCACATAAGACATGGGATTTATTACCTGTCCAGCTAATTAAATGGCTAAAGATATATAGAGGCAGGAGAGAGTGAGATGAGAGTGGGATGAGAGGCCGGGCGAAAAAAACACAAGAGAAGCGGATTGCTGCGTCTGATAAATTTCCCTCTCTTCTTCATCCTTCTTCTTCTGCGCGTGTGCGCAAACACACACACACACACACACACACCCATGCTTCACTGTGACAAGTGGCTCAGCTTGTGATGTATGGAGGTACATTTGTGTCTCTTTATGCAGTCAAACAAGAGGTTTGAGAGCAAAACTTTCCACTCTGCAATCAAAAAATGGTTTACTGCAAATAAAATAAGTGTGTGATGACAAGGTGTATTAATGTGAATCAAAACATTGTTTTTGCGATTCCAAAGGTTTGTTTGCAAATCCATATGTTTTTTTGCTTGCTGTTCAGCTGAATTCCGTGGGCGGGACCTACGCTGAAAGATGCAAGTTTCTATTGGTCAATCTCGATCGGCGTGCCAGTCGCAGTCAGTTAACGAGACAGGGGGTTTTGAACTCCATGAAGAAGATGATGTGACGTAGCAGGAGGCCGAATCAGGGAAGGTGATTACGTGCCGGCTGGGGAAAGGCGGCGAGGACTACAAAACAGTATGGCAGTGGGGACGGACTCCAAAACCCATGTGCAGCTGGGCAGCCAGGAAGAGCAGAGGCTGCCCAGCTGAGCTGAGTTATCTGCTTGCCAGATCATGAGAAAAGAGCGTTACAAGGTGAAGCCGAGAGAAAAGATTAAAGAAGTGAGTAAGAAACTGTTGGAGACAGTATGGACAAAGAAGACAACTTCTGTGGACAGTCAGACTGAAGAGACTGTGGGAAACAGTTCAATAAGAAGAAGGAAGAATATTTTGCACTGGGAGATGCTTGTTATATGATGAACTTATGACCAAGAATGGAAGACGTTAAGTTGTACTCTGAGACGTTGTAACATAGTTTATTTGGGTTGAAATAAAGGTGTAAACTCCCTGCATTGTCTTGAGTCACACTGTAAATCCACATTGTAAAATAAGACAACGCATCCATGCATCTCCAAAAGTTGCATTTTGCACTGAAAATCAGAATAGCTCAAAACATTTGTGGAGATGAGCAATGAAAATTAATTAATTACCTCAATAAAATTCAAAAAGTGCAATGACACATTCAAAACATTTCATTGCAACTTACTAAAATAAAGTGAAATAATTACCTTTTTAAGGGACTATTGTTAACGCAATTTCAACTAAAGGCTGTTGAGCAAAATGTTATTTATACATGAGTCCAGAGTTATTCATCATGCCTTTACCTTTACCAGTGGTCCATTCTGGTAGTTGATCGGTCAGCATGCTATATTGAAGATCTCCTCAGTGCTTCCACACGCAGAAATTGCTTTGACTTTGTGGAAAAAGTTTGTTCACTTTCACCCTCCTGATGCACCTCTCCACATGGACCCGCAGACGTGCAACGGATTAAGTCTGCCTGACATCCTCCCTGCTCATTTGGGTGTTTCTTGTGAGAAAGGCAGGCCGGTAAACCTTGCATGGAGCCAGATTGTCCACAAGGAGCCCATGTCTGGGGTTGGTAGGTTTGCGATGCCTGACAGCTTGAAGATCTCATGGTCACTCATGGATCCTGCATACAGGCCAGACACCATGGGGTGCAATTACAATCATGGCCTTAAATGTAGCATGTGATTTGTATGTGGAGAACACCTCACTCTGCAACAGGAGAGAGGATGGAGTCTGGCAGAGTATTTCGGAGCAGTCAAGCACCACTTGTGTGTCAGGGAAAGCTGAAATCTCTGGTTGAAGGTGAGCTCTGACAGCTTCACGTGGGATCCACATATGTTGGCTTCCAAGCAGGTTGTATAGGAAGTGTGTCCAGGTGGCAATAATCCTGCTGGCTGTGGTTTGGTGAATGCCAAACCGTTCTGCTAGATCCCTGAGTGGCAGGCCCACTGACAGGTACATGAGGAACAAGAGCAGCTCATCTATGGGCAGACGTTTCTGTGAAACAAATGTGTCATAAGTAATAAATACTGTACTTAAGTAAAGCACCTCAAAATTGTACTTGAGTATCTCCATTTTATATTTTATACGTATGTTTTAATTCTGCATAATGAGTACTTTTAATTTTGGTTCGAACATATTGGTTCTAATACCTTTGTACTTGAATGCAGGACTTATACTCATTTCTGTACTTTAGTATTACCACATTAGGAACACAGTATTACACAGTAGGAAATCTGAGTACTTCTTCCACCACTGGTTACTCATAATTATTGTAAATGTACATCTCTGCCAAACCATTTGTATACTGCATGCCGATGTTGGATGAGAGGACTCAGAGCTGATGGTAGAGGCAGCCGTGGCGTTGGTGATCCACACCATCTTGGTGTTCTTGCAGCTTCAGTTGCTGTACGCTGCTGGTCATACTGGAATGGGAGTTAAATGTTAAATGCTATTAACAATTGATTTGGGTCATGCACTAGCTGTACAACACAGCAGGACAATACTGGAAAACAAGTGATATTATGTGCATAATAATAGCCGTCTACCTGGGCCAGTGTGGTTCCGCCAGGCTGGTTAACATTCTGCCATGAAGTCAAAGTGAAGTATCATCATTGACTGGACTGGGCCATAAGACGGACGTTATGTGTAACGAAACATACATATTGAGTGTTGACTTTCTCCGATCTTCTTCTCCATGGAGCTGCAGCTGCTGCCAAGCTGTCACTCCAATCGAGACTGGCCAATAGAAACGCGTCCTGCGTCTTTCAGCCTAGGTCCCACCGACGGATGTCAGCTGAACAGCCAGCAAAACTTTTGGATTTGCAACTTTTCAAATCACAAACAAAACTTTTTGGTTCGCACGAATGCACGTTTTCATCACACGTTTATTTTATTTGCAGTAAACCATTTATTGATTGCAGTGTGGAAGGTTTTGCTCTCAAACCTATTCTGCTTGACTGCATAAAAGAGACACAATTGTACCTCCATAGTGATGTATGTGGATGTGCATTTGTGAGTGCAGACATGCATGATGATACATGTCTGTCTGTTAAAGAGGTCCCAAGCATGGCGGGCACGCGTCCAGGCAACCATGACTTATCAACATCCAAGAGAGCTCCAACAGGCTTTTATAAACAGAGGGGCAGGAAAAGAAATGCTGAACGAAATTACGAAGCGATGTTCTGCCAAAAGGACAATAACTGGCTTGTTAGGCATTTTGCTGGCTATTTGCCGTTTGACCATTGCTTACTCCCCAGCAAATTCAAAGGTGACAATGTCTGTTTCACTCAAAATTGTTTTGTCCAATTATGCGCCACAGTACTGAAGGGTGCGTCCTGCTCATTTACTCCTAATTCCTCCTCAAACTCTTGTTGTTGTTGTGGCCAGATTTCTTTTCTTTTTTGCAGGGCTCCACTCACTATTCAATTTATTTTGGTTCCGCCCCCCTCCCCCACTGATCCCCGTTGCCTCGACCCGAATAGACATGTTCAAATGCCAAAAAAAAAAGTGCCCAGCACCAAGAACGGGTATAGACATGTAAATTACTAATTTGAGACATTAAAAGACAATGCCACGGGGCTCAGCTGCTGAAAAAAGGCAATCCCACTTCCATTAGGCTTCTGTCCTCTCTCCTGCAGTGAAGCGGCTGTCCTCTCATTGCGCTCCATTCAGGTGCCAATTTAAAAAAGAGGTATTACACTCAACTGTTTACCAGCTTGATTGAGACCAGAAGGCTTTGTCTTGCGTTAATTTCTCTTTGATGTCTCTCTCTCTCTGTTTTTACTCAGGGGGCTAGACCTTTAGCTAACCTTTCCTTCGCTTCACTCTCTCTCAGTCCTCAGCCAAATAACAGATGACTTTGGTCCAAGAGACCGCACGCTCGCTGTCTCACGCTCTCCGTGTGTGCGCATGTTTGGTGTCGACCCAGGCGGGCCTAGCGGGATGCAGAGCAGTGTCATGAAGGATTTGTTGGGTGGGTCGGTGTGTGTGTGTGTGTGTGTGTGTGTGTGTGTGTGTGTGTGTGCATGCACGTCAAGCTTTTCCCCATATGATGTTAGCCCGCTGTGATGAACACCGTCAGAACTGCTCTCTGTCTGACTGCGTCTTTCATCTCAGCAAACATCACAGCTAAGGGAGGGTGGAGAGAGCGAGAGAGTACACATGATGAGATGAAATGATGTCGACCTTGGACAGCTCTGATGTTTCTTGGTGGACAGCTGAAGCCACCTGTAGACTCCTCCAGAAACACACAGTGCTGAATATAACAGATATAGAACTAGACACGCACCCCCCACACACCTATGCACTATCAAGACTTTCAAGGACTTCAAGAGCCAGAATAAAAATCAAGGCTACTGGATATTTTTTTACCCTTCACACACATCACAAAATAAGTCATTGTGTTGCAGCAGGTTATCTTATTGAGCCTTTTGTGAGCAGTGGTAGCATAAAATATATGTGTAATCTTTTAGATTTTTCTTCATTAATGAAAGATGGCCTTATGTTAATCACGAGGGGACATTTTGTCAGTTTTTATGGCTCAGAGACCAACATGGCGATTCTGCAGACCAGATCACTTTTCATATTCAAATATAAGCCAAGACTCAGTTATCCCACAGAGGTTTTTAAATACAGTAAATACTGTATGTATTAATTATTCATAAATACATGAGTATATTAATTATTTAATTTAACGTATTACTATAAAAATACATATTTATACATCAATGTAATGTGTATTATTGATAAATAACAAATGCTGATTTGACTAAGCTCATAACTATTATGACTATTCTTACACATTGTCAAGGGGAAACTAAAGTAGTGCTGTTATATTCCATCAGAGCTGTTTGTCAGATAGCTTTGAACTCCTGTATTATTATGGAGAGCCAAAGCCTCACTCCACTTCCTGACTGGTATGTGGTCCCCGGGCCCTTCTTCCACTATATATATGTCTGCATAGTGGGGATCTAGGCACTGTTCTTTGTGGTACCTTCAACCTGTGGTGAGCAACAAAGAGTGCCACCAAGGATAGCCCTTAGATAGGTCATTAGCATTTGGGCCTTATTTATTTTTATATTTATTTTCTGCTATTTCCCTCTTGTTATAATAACACATTTTTTACATTAGCCCTGACCCCAGACATTACAAGGGTGCTGGCCTGTTGAAGGTCTAATGCTAAGCAAAAGCACAAGCCATGATGTAATTGTAAAGAAAGTGGTAGCCCTGCCATCTCAATTCAAAACAGAACTTAATTGCATTACTAAATGTATTGACAGGTTTTTGATACGTTGATTCACACAGACAACTTTCTTAATCTTATGTTAACTAATTTTTAAATTAAACTGTCACAACATGTATTATTAATGTAAAAACACGAGCAACATTAAAGGTTCCCATAAAGATACTTACCGGAATTTTAACCCAAAACATTTTAAAGTATAATATTAACAGGTTGTGTTTCCATGAATGTACAGTAACCAAGCAAAACTGCAAAAATGACCTCAGCGACAGAGTTCTGAGATTAGGTAGCGCTCAAATTTTAAAGTTGTAAACAGATGACAAAGCGTAGAATAATTATGGAAATAGAGAAACCTAATATCAAAGTGAAGTGTGAGCTTTTAAGAAAGATGACTCCGAATGCAGAAATACTCAGAAGCCTGCCAGGAAATAGGGCTGGACTAAAGCTCACGCCAGCACACACACACACACACATATTATACAGAAATAATCAACCTGAAAGACAAACTGCGTGAGAACCGCTATCTAATCTGCTCGGTTCAATGGCTCCATCAGGACAGGAGTTCATTAGGGAATGTGAGCTAAACAGCCGCTTAACAGGGGAAGATCTGATCAGAGACAAGCTGATATGATGTGAGTGCCCATAAGGGAGGTACAGATTACTCAGCAGACAGAGACAAAATTCAGCTCAATAACATGTCCTGAATTTTTAAACAATATGGCTGACAATTATGGTACTTTAAATACGCAACCTTTTTTTTTTGATGGGTAAGGAGGAAAAATGAGACTTCAAGGCGAGGGAAGTGCGTTTTCTTTCCGACACCATATTTGGCGTGTAGTTTCACCGAATGTCTACTAATGACACCTACGGCTCGGCAAAGCTAGCTGCTTTAGTGCGCAGCCCCTTTGTTATGTTCACTCTGTTACTTTACTTACCGCTGCATTGTTATTGCTCAACAATAATGTCACCTCCATTATGATTTAACTTTTCTGTGGTGAGACAGATGGGAGGGATGCTTTTACTGCGCAGGTTTATGGTGTGAATATTTACCCATAGCCCCCTATCATGACAGTCTTTCAACTGCTCACTGATCATTAAAATTCAATGAGGTGGAAGTCACAAAATTCCAATGGCACCGATCTGTTTGCAATGAGGTTTTCAGTATTTTGAGACTTAACAAAAAAAAAAGAAGAAGAAATTAAGATTCAGTTGTTTGAAAGTCATTAAGAGGTTATAAGGGTTTCATGCCATATAGAAAAAGCAGAAACTGATATTGTTTCGCTCACAGAAGACGAATGAGGTTTGTGGTTCTCTTGTTGCACTGTTTTGGAATAGTTCATGGCTGAGGTTTGCAGAAATATGAGCCGAATGTCTGTACCAAAATTTCAATGCAATTAATAGCTTTTGAGATATTTCAGTCTGGTCCCATGTGGTGGCGAGACACACTGACTTGCAAACAACAACATAACAATAACAATGCAGAAAAGGACCAAGAAACAAATACAGTGTCCACAAGTTTGTTCATTTTAACTGTAAACTTTTGTCGTCAGTCGTGTTGTTTTTCACAGAAGAAATCGGGCTTTGATGCCAGCATCCCAGACAATATCATATTTCAGCCACTGATCCGAAGCTCAGTAGTGAGACACAGGTGTTATCACTCTCTTTATCACACTCTGGCACATTAACGTCCATCCAGATCTATTCTCACCCGCACCCACGCGACATCCTCACATTCACAGACCCTCCCTCTTATCCAGCTTCTTTGTAAAGAACTGAACAGACAAATCCTGAGACGTGTCTGTTGCAGTTTTCACACGGGTGATTATTAGGTGTTACAGAGCAGCTAAGGTTAATGCATTTCCATTAATGTGAAATAAATCAATTCTGGAGGAAAGCAAAATTCTGGTGTTTTGCCCAATTACCACAGCGGCCGCTCAACCCAAACATAACGATGTATTACACAGGAGTATTGTACCACATTACTGCAAGAGATTAAGTTATGACCATGATGAATAAATGTAAAGCGCTCTCAGCGGCGAACTATAGCCAGGAAACCGAATTTGGTTCAGCTAAAACAGGGTATAGTGTGCCTGAACTTACACTCCTTTTCCCACAACATGATTTTTCCTTCATTTAGGCCACTTTCTTATATCCATGATTACCATCCATTGCTCTTTGCTAATGCTGACGCCAAATCTTCTTTAACCCTTAACCGCCTTAATCTTTCAGTTTTTCCTCCACATACTAGACAAGTAGATCTGGAGAGGCTAAAAAGCGCTTCCCTCAGTCTACCACCAGTCAAAATATAGAAGGAGATGGAGTGGTTTTACTATGTAAACCTTGGATTAGGGTGACGAGTTTGAGAGGACAATAAATTATGGAGAAAGACAAAGAGAGCGAGCGAGACCGTTTAGGCTTTGAGCGTGGAGAGAAATTCCACCTTGAGTGTCCAGACTTAAATGGCAAAAACTTACCCTCTTGTTTTGGAGCGGGCAGCTCGTTACAGGAGCTTCCTTCATGGCACCTCTTAGCCTCCCTTTCTTAATCCCTCCGTCACTCCTCTTCTTCCCTCAGCACCTTCTTTGTTTCTCTGTTTGCCTCTAATGGCTTGTTCGCTCCTCTCACCTCCTCACCTCTGATTGACGGACAACAGACCTCCCGTTGTCGTGCTTGTTAAGCCCATTAAGACCGGTAATCACCTGCTGCTCCTCAGGTGCTCGGCTGTCTGCACACACCGGGCTAAGAAGGTCGGCTGTGTCGCTGCACAGTGCAGACACACACACACACATACTTTTTATAACTCAAATTTGTATTTATTTTTTGATACGGTGCAGCATATCCTACAGCAGATACAGGTACAGGACATTTACTTAGCATATAATAAAACAATATAATACAGTAGAATATAATATAGTATAATACAACAAAATATGTACTTCCTGTATTAATTCTATTGTGCACATTCACTTTCCTTTTCAAGTAAATACAGCTTAACTATGGATTTCTTTAAAGGAACAGTTAGCATTAGCTGTACCATGTAGCTGCTTGAGCTAACATTAACGTTAGCTCCACAGGCTGACAGCTCTGGATGCAGCGGCCTCCATTCAGCCTTAAAAGTGATCATTTTAGAACTACATCATGTGCTAAACGCAATATTTGTACATTTTGGGAAATACGCTTTGTTGCTGAGGTGTAGACGAGGGGATTGATACCGCTCTCTCTTCACAGTGTTAGGATTCGTACAGCGTCTTGAAAGTTTGGAAAATGCTTAATCTCCTTGAGAAATGCTTGATTTTCAACATTATCTGGCCTTTCATTTGCACAATCACTCATGTAAACCAAAAATCTTTTAATGTTTGAAATGAATCGATCCCCTCGTCGCATTTGTTTGTTGTCTCCTGGCATTTATGGTAACAATTAAAGGCATCAAGAATTTACAAGGTGCTTGATTTGTACTCTACTGTAAGAACCCTGCAGTGAAAAGCTACCACCAGCAGCCAGGTAGCTTAGCACAAACTCTGAAAACAGGGGCAAACACCTAGCCTACTCAACGTGTCATTTTTACACTTGAGACATGAAAGTGATCATGAAACTCTCTGCAAGAAATCAAGCAAGCATATTCCTAAAATGTTAAGCCATTCTTTTGAAACCTGCATGTTTGTCTGACTGCTCATGTCTCAGCTCCCGACTGACAAAAAGACACAGGTCGTGTGAAACCAGAATTTACCTTATTATTAAATATGCCTGTGCCACGTCTGTACATTTTGCTCTAAATCAGCCAAAGCATGCAAATGCTAAGAATACATACAGTACACCTGACCTAATTTTCAAGGTTGAAAATTATTTTAACAAACTGCATTCATCTGAGGTACATTCAGAAAGGCACATTAACAGCTGGAGGGCAACACGAGAAAGAAGCTATATTCTCTCAAAGTTTGTTTGTATTTTGATCATTCCCTGAGGTGGCAGTTAGTCGTCTCATCATCTAACTGGTCCCACAGTCAATTTGTCCTTGTTTTGTTTGTCCAGTAACACAATGTGATGGGGATTTTTTCCCCAATCCCTCTACCCTACAGTTTAATTAGAAATTGTGCTGTGAACACTTTTGGATCTTGTGCATTGTTGCTCCTTGTCTGTAATTGCCTTTGCAGGTGTTTCCAGCATCCCCAGAAAGTAAAGGGGGTCTGTAGGGGAGCGTTCATTATCCCAACACACTTTGCAACTGTTTATAATGGCTCGCCTGCACCTGTGCTGTTACTTAGTGATAAGTGACTCAAGAGCATTAGCTGTAATAATGAGCTGTTTCCTTGCTTTACTCTCTGTTCCCTTCTCTATTCTTCGCCTCCTTCCATCGCCTCGAGCTTGTTTACATTCACCCAAAGCCAGAGGGTTGGACACAATGCTTAGTTAGAAACTGCACGGTATCTGCCTGTATGATAGATCATTAAAAGGACACTTTGAACAGCTTGAAACCCGCTATTTATCATGGGGGCAATGGCAAATCTACTATAAAGCCTTAATTTAAGCACATTAAAACACAATGTGTGTTTGAATGCAATGTGAAATGAGGGCCTGATTAAATCACGTAATTTTCAAACAGCGCCAAGTGACTGTCAAGAGTAGGACGAGAAGACCAGGCATTTTATCGGTTCCAGCTTTTCCATTATGTATACTGTGTTTTCTTTTCTGTAGAGCTAACATGAGAGTCTATTAGAGACCCTATTATGCATTGTCCCCATTATAAATCTAAACTAAGAGATGAGAGATGGGTCCAAGGGAGGCCTAATGGACACCGGCTGCCCATTGTGTTTTTGTGTGTTCTTCAAGTGTGTATGTACATTGGCATCACTGTATTTGCAGCAACATGATAGTCAAAGCTGTTCCGTGTGCTTCATCATATTTGTGTTATAAAACACTTAAGTATTCATGAGGTTTTTTCCCTTTATAAGGGGAATACATCTAAAATAGACCAAGATATAGTGTGAGGACTATTTGGGCATTGTGTTGTTGTTGTGTGTTTCAATTAGAACCACAAGCTAAAGATCAAACACCATGGGGAGTGTGGACACGTCTTTTTAAAGACGGTGATGAGGGATGCTGGTGTGAGATGAGAAACAAAGAGACAGTGGCTTTGATTAAATGAAAGGGAGGAGGAAAACAAAGAGGGAAAAAATACGAACCTTGAGGAAATCAAGCCACTTAGAGGAAAAACAGGAACTGATGAACAGAGAGCCAAATTGAAGGTCGGAGCTTCATTTAGACTTCAATCTGCTACATCGAAAAGATTGTGGGCGCTGCAATTACCTGGCATCTAGAGTGGGCTCCAAAATCCCTGACATCCTTGATACTCTAGTTCAGAAAACTGAGCACTGAGAAAGGTGAATGTCATTAAAATGGTAATTGTTGAGAGCAGAATTTGATTTTTGCTATGTACTCTCTCATTCTCTAATTAAAGGGTTCATGATTGCAGGTCTCCACCTCCGTTTCGATCTCCTTAATCCTATATGTTCCCATGTCCATTTTAAGTAGCTCATATGAAGATGAGTCACACCTGTCTCCCAAATTTCAGCATCCACACTCAGCACACTGCTTCTTCTATTCTCGTCCTTCACAACCTTTTTGGCAATCGGCATTAGTCATAAAGGCTGCTGCTACAAGCTCAGTCTGATCTGTGCAATTTATATATTCCGTTGTTGAACTTGTTGTTGAGTAAACTCCAATATTGACTTGGTGTCCCACTTCAGACACCTTTATTGACTCAACTGCTCTTGATTAACAATCGGTTCCATCCTGGGACTTTGAGTCTGACTGAGCCCAAAAGCCCTCCAAAACAGTTTTTCATCCACTCAGAAAGAATAAATCCTCTTACAAAAGCATTTGGTTTGGTAAAGCTACACTTTTGTCTATTAAAACAGCCGTATGGATTAGGTTTTGGTAGTATTTGCTTGTCCTGTACTGGAGAGACACCACAGAAGCCTTAATAAGGCCAATGGCAAGAGATTCAGAGGGAGAAAAAAACTTTAAAAATATACTTTTTTCATCTAAATATTTCACAAGAGGTTAAAAGGATCTGTATGGGCCAACGAAACGCTAGTTGCCACCTTTCATTAAACAGAAGAAGAAGAAGACGAGCAGCGAATCAAGTTGCAGAAATAGTGACATGCTTACAGACACAGTGGCTAACAGGCTTGTAGTTGGTGTGCAATAAGCAAAATACTGGTAAGCAAAATGAGCGACACCGAATAAAACACAACTTCAGTAGTTTGGAAATATGTTGGCTATTTACAACCTGACAAAAACCGGAGCAAACTGTGTCGAAGACACCTGCCAGCTAAGATGGGCAACATCACAGATCTGTTTCCTGATTTGAAACATTGTCAACCATTAGAACATGCATAAAGTAAGAAAGTTCCTCAGATTTGTAAACTGTTTGGCCAGTGTCAGTCATGTTCTAACAATAAAGAATAGCTTAAAACCACAATTAACCACCTGATTTCTTCACCCTTCACACAGAAGCAAAAATCCGCCTTGGAACTTGAAAGAAATAATGATTTGACATTTATCGTGATAATTATTGACATTGACTGATATGAAAAATATATTATATGTGCCACTGACTAGGTTATGTATCGTTACATCTTCTTGAATGTACCCATGTATCCAGTACCTGTCAGTGCGCTTGTGTATGTGACACCGATTGCAGACTGTGAGACTCCACTGAGCCACCTGCGTTATTGTTAATAGAGTTGTGAAGTGGGAGGAGCTATTTCTGGCACCCCCTACTTCCAGAAGTAAAAGCTCCATTAATTTTCTCCATAGACACCAATATGTGACTGACAGTTGGAGCACTGGGAATGAAACTCTTCCAGTTGAATCATCAGTACTGCAAATTAACAACCGAGTTAGAAAGAATCTGGTTCTCTGATATTAAGTTAAAGGAACAAGCCTGAAGAAGTCAGGGGAGACGTCAAGTACAACTCCCCAAGTGCATATTAGCAAGAAACATCCAATCACCAAGCTTACATTTCTGTTACATGCACCCTTAAAGCAAGCAGAAAACCTAAAGTACAATCTAAAGTTGTTTTGCTCACAACTACCATGACAAAGCGTTTTGAATCTACTGCCGTTTTGAATTCTCATTGGCTTCTTCTCCATAGGAAGGCCCATTTGCATTATGCGTGGAATTTTACAAAGGCTTACTTGGAAGGATTCTCCTAAAACCTGGCGTGGAAAATATTTAATATCCAATTAAATTTGCATCCTACTTTATACACTTTATGCTACACCCTACAACAGAGATGCTCCGGCCTATAAATCATATTCTCCAGACGTAAGGGAAACTGCTTGTTACAGACCTCAGCAAAAATCACATCGTCATTTTTACATTTATTTTTTTAGTGAAAATGAAATGCAAAAATGACCATTCACACTAAAGTTGGGAGTCATTGCAATCGAACTGTCTGTCAAAATACTCGCAATATGATTCATTTTTGCATATCATTCAGCTCTACTGTAAACATTGAGGTTTTGTGTGTGGAACATTGCATCTCTCTCTCTCTCTCTCTCTCTGCCAAAGCACACATTGAAAAATAAAACAATAATCTTTGACCTCATCAAAATACAGAGCAAACAACTCTTTCATTGACAATAGATAGAAAGTGTTGAGGGCTGTGTCTGACAGTGATTCTCCACGAATATGACACATTTTCTGAAGAAACTACAAAAACACATACATAAACCTATGCATGCACAAGATGAATTCAGCTGAACTGTCTTGAAGTGTCCAGTTTAATGGGAATAACAGCTTTGGATATGAAAAAAAGTCACATCACCAACTGTGGTTCACATTCATTAAATACTTTGATTTGGAGGACTTACTGATTGGAAAACACCCACACATTGCAGGATGTTCTCAAACACTGGACGCAGCTGTTCTCACACACGCTTGT
Organism: Gadopsis marmoratus; assembly: GCA_036023855.1. Lineage (NCBI taxonomy): Eukaryota > Metazoa > Chordata > Actinopteri > Centrarchiformes > Percichthyidae > Gadopsis > Gadopsis marmoratus. The sequence continues at coordinate 35,864 of JAVQJF010111812.1, forward strand.
GTGCAGCTGCCCTGTAACACTGCGGCTTTTGTCAAATTACAAATTATTTCTGCTCTGCTGTGTTCTTGCAATCCATACACTCTGTCACATACACTCACAAGCTTTACCATAGCAATTTATACATGCGCACAGCCCTTTGGGCTTCAAAGACATGCAAGAAATGGCTTGATGCTTCCTCTCATTTAAATCAATCACAGGTGACCTTATGCACATACTGAGGAGTGAGCGAAGCCTTGATTAGGAGTGCCTATGCTTGTTAGCCACAATGTCTGACTGCTATTCTGCATCCCACACAGTCTAATCAGACTTTCACACACGTACACAACCATATGCAACTTACCAGGGCTGATTATTATTAAGCACAGCGACCTCCACACCTTAACAATCATCATGTGAAACGTCCTCTTTCTGATGATTGCTGTCAAAATTTCCGTTAATTTGTTTCTTCTATTTTCATTTCTGTGAACAAAGTGAATGCTGTAGTAAAATGCTCAGTGTCACGTTCATAAAGAGGACTGTCGTCAACAATAAACCTTCAAAGGTGGCACCCTTTGTAGTGATGGGTCCAGCATGGATCTGTTGTTGCTTGAATTCATACTGGAACACTTTAATGCAATAGAGGAGGTTTGATCGCTGCACAGAATTCAAACTGGGTAAACAAGATAAAAATAAAAATATGTATGCAGGTTGGTAGAAAACATGACTCATTCAAAAATTGTTTCCTTTCATATTCTGCAGCAGGCTCAATACCTGCTAAAGTATTGTAGACCTTGTCCTTCAGTTGAATAAGTTCAAGTTTGTATTCAAAGTACTTAGATTAAAAGGTTGAACAGGTACTGTTGAAGAATAATGAAGCCTAGATGCCCTGAATGTATTGGCTGTTGATTCCTTGAATCTTATGAAAAACAATCGCCACCATCCCAGTGATTAACAGGATATGATACATGACAGCAATCGTTCTCAAAACGGGTACATCAAATATAGGAAAAGTCAACCGTAGATCTCTATTAACCTCACAACAGAATGTTAGTCGCAGCTTTCTGGAAGATGAAAGGGAAAGACAACATATGCCTCACGAGTCTAATTTCTCATTATCACTGGATTTGTCTTCTTTGTACTTTGAAGCTTTTTCCTCTTCTTTGAGCTGGCATGCAGAAAATTCCACAGCTTATAGACGAGTGAGATCCCATATTGAATTCAGCATGTTGTCCACAAATCACATCCGATGGAAGATTTAGAGCTTGGCGCACTGGAGCTTGATACCGATGGCAATTTTTCATCGTGTGTTACAGCTGAACCATTACTCTGGACTCAGTATCATATTTCAGATAGGTTTGGTCACCACGCTGAGAGTCTGAATTCTCCGCATTGCAAGTTGGTCGTGTTTACTGTGTTCGTGAGAAAGGTTCATTTGAATGGGCCATTACTGTGGTACACGTGTGTACATGTTCTGACGACTTTGAGTTCACGAATTGTGACATGCTGTATGCTGGTCTGTTTTTAGCCATGCGAGCTACGTGTTCAGTTGGTCCATCACTGATCCCACACTAAAATATCTCAACAACCATCGACCATTCTATGGATTGCCATGACATACAGAAACTAATGGCTCCCAGAGGATGAATCCTAATGAGTTTGGTGCTCCGCTGACTATTCCTCTATAGGTCAAACCTTTACTTTGTTCAGAACTTATGACTGATTTATGACTTAATACCTACAAAACCGATGACATTCCAATGAAAACTGCAGTTCCCCTTAAGTGCTAATTAGCAAATGTTAGCATGCTAACATCCACACCAAGATGTGTTAGCATTATGCTCCCAGCACCACTGTGCAAACCCAACCACCAGGGGGCGATCAAGATATTTAGGCTACACTTTTGGGGAGCTGTCATGTCGTCCATCTTTATGTACAGTCTATGGTACTGCCTCATGGAGCGTGGCTGTAGACTCTTACTCTCGTTGAATGTGGGAAACTATGAAAGTTAGTTATCATTGTCAGTTACTATATACTCTTTACCAGTTTCCTACTAAGCATGATCTTAAAATACAGAAACCCAGTCATTTTTGAAGGGAGAAAAGGCAATGTTCAATTTTGTTGTTAGTTGCTTAGCAGCAGTGTTTAAACCACTTGCATTTTGCCTTCTTAATTTCCCTAAAATACAAAGACACTAAAAGGCAGTACAAGTTGTTCCACCGTTGTTGCAACAAAACTACTAGGAGGAAATGTCACTCAAGCGTGGTCTATATACGCCCACCCAATCCTGAGAAGAGGTCTAATCAGCCAAAATAACTGAACACCTGGGTGGGTGTAATATGGGACCTTAATGACAAGCTTGTTTGATTATTCATGATTTATGAGTGCTTGTGTATCTTTTGCTTCAACACAAATGATAAGCAGCAAACATTACCCTAAAAGGCATTTCAGTTTTTTGGAATGTTTTTCATGCATTATAATAACACTTTCAATAATTACGCGTGCAATATCTCATAGCTTAGAACATTTAAATGGAGCCCTGCAATCCCTATCACACAACTGGTGTTTTTTTTTTTTTGTTTCTCAGCCAATGCTGACCATCCATCACTTATAAGAGTTCAAAGAAAGGCACATAGGTAGATCAACCGAATAAAAGGGCTCACACTAAGTCAAATAAATACTGTATGCTGGGACCAAGAAAGCAATGAAAACTGTGAGGGAAGAAATTAAAGGAGAAGCAATAACATTTCAACGTCCCTGTATTGCTGCCACCTGACCCGGCTTGGAAAAGCACATTTATTTAATAGATAAATAAATATGCTTTGGCTGGGGCTGGCTCTTTTGTAACTCTCTGGACAAAGACAAAGCGAGTTGCAGATTGATGTATGAGGCAGAGGAAAATGAAAGCCTGGCTGAGGAAGAGATTGCCCAGGGTCCTCCTATCAACTCTCAAAATCGTATAAACACTATGATGATGAGAGCTGAGGGACAAGAGGGGAGGACAAGCGAACAGCAGAGAACAGCAGGGGGAGGAAACAAAAAAGAGAATCAAGGAGAAAAGGGGACACGGACAGTCAAAGACAGGCAGATTGAGAAACAGATCTTAGAATTTAAGCACTAAGTGTCTGTGACAGATACAAAAGATGACGCATCAATGAGTGTGTCATAAATGGGGGGGGGGGGCTGAAATTGAGGGAAAATGTTCAAAAATGGATGGGAAAGATTAAAGGAGGCTGCAAGCTTTTATCTCACAGCAGAGCCATGACACTGTCTCCTGGGTGGGAAGGTGGTTACAAGCTAACTAGGAGAGCTGGGTGGCACAGACAGAGGAGAGGGTGCAGATGAGACAAAGGACAGTGCTGACCTTAACACGGCGCTTTGTTTCACCTGCGTCTTCTAAAGTGTTCTTCCCTTTCTTACACGTGTTATATATCCGCGCTCCTTACTGATTCCCACCTTACTCTGACAAATCAGATTCTTCTTTCCCGTTCTGGATTTTGCGCATGTGTGTGATCTGGTATAAGTACACTGAAAGCTCATGAAAACTTGGTTTCAGATCTCAAGTAGTGAATGAGTGAATAAGCAACAATCATCATTCTAGTGCAATTTTGACGTGTTGTACGTTTTGTAATTTTGTCTCAAAAGCCAGCAATGGAAGAAAAGAGGGACTATTAAATATAGTAAATGTTTTCTTAAGTGATTTGTGAATTCAGTTGTGGACAATGAAAGTCTGGGAATGTAATTGTCAAAGTAATTTGAAGTGGTTGTCCTTTTTTGTTGCAGTATTGTAACATTCTGGATCTGTCATAAATGAATTTCTGGTGTCTCGTTTGCCCATGTGGGATGGGCATTGTTATTTGCAAAAAAAAAAGAAATCAGGACTGTGTTTGTGGGTTAATCAGATTTAATTGACAGGTCTGGCCGCACATGTTGCCAATCACTGTGATCCATGGCATCACCGTTCTCAAACTGAGCCCCACCCACTTCAAACCCTTGAGAAAAGCACATAAATACAGAAATCCTGCATGTGAAATAAGCAAAAGTTGTTCTAACTAGCAGAATTAGTGGGTTCAGGTAGGATCATCACTAATAGCAAGAAGCTGATTGAGGAAAGTGGTTTTCAAAGTCTTTAAATCTCCTTTTATTTTCTGTCAGTGCTGCACACTTTGTTTCTGCCTCTTTGGTGACTGTGTGTTCACACAGTGAGTGACAGTAAGGCAGCTCCTGCCTCAGAGACCCAAAGAGCTCAGGCTAGTGTGTCGGATGGTTCACTGATCTGGGTTGAAGCTTTTATTTCTGCATCCCCTCCATGGACAGCCACTCTGTCTGTCAGGTCAGCCTTGGCAGCACTGACCCTACATGGCATCCAGCACCTGAACTAGCAGACATGGCTTTGCATCTGCATACTGGTGTGCAATATTCCGAGTAATTCATGGGGAAAGACAAAATTAAAGTTTACCTTCTCCGTGCATCAATCATCTAGTGTCATACTACAGACTTGCTGGATCTCTGGATACTGTATTTTAAATAGGTTAAAGAAAATTCCAAAGCTGTGATTTCTTGTTACCCCTGAATGATACGTTGAATATGAGATCAAGATGCCGCTGCAATTCCTTCTGTCTGCTTCACTGGGGCGGAAATAGTCTACCATAGTTACAGCAGGCTCCAAGGTAGGCCTTAGGCAGCAGTCGGAGCTGGGAGGGAAATTTCACTAAACGAACCCAGAATAGCATCCGTTTCAAGGAGTGGCTGTCCAAAACAACTTCTGATTGGCTGACCTCTTTGCACGCAGTCGCCAGATTGCAGCATGGATGGATTTTCATCTAAATTACATTTTAACTCCATTGCGCTGTAATGATTAGTGTTCTTTCATTGTATTGCTGCCTAGTGTCTGAAGCTATTTGTTTTTAGGGACTTATGAGAATAACAAATTACTTTTTCCTCTACCCTTAATGAATCTTTCTGTTCCAGCAAAAATTTTATGAGTCGCCTTTGGTGCATGTTTCATAGCCTCGGATAAAGATGTGTTGCTGTAGCTTTTGGTGTGATACATTTCAGTGACTCCACGCAACAGCTGTTTCCACCTCTAATCATTTACCTTCTTTGCAAGAGAGCTCATCAATAGCTGGCTGTGACAGAGGTGTTGTTGTTTGAGAAACCACAAATCATTCATTCATCATACCACTGATGTTCTGACAGAGAGGACTTTCTCAGAGGAAGAGCCCTGAAGATGTGATATATTACTGGGATTTGGAGCCACTTATCAAAATATTATACGGGCTATTTGTCTGAAACCATTATTTTTCTACTGAGAGAATGGTATTCATGGTCAATACTATGTACACAGGAGATCATCTGTTTCTTTTGTGGTAACTATATACAGAAAATCTGTTTTTAGCCTAGGTCATTCAGAGGCCTCTTCCCTTGCCAAAGGGTCCACATAGCCACCACTGTAGCGAATACTGTGTGTGTATGTTTGTGTGTTGGACTGCACTGACCTATTGCCGGACACTAGTATTAGACAAATCTGCAAAACTAAAATGCAGAAAGTTTCAGTTGCATTTCTACAGTATGCATGCAACCTATTCCGGCTGAGTCCCAGAGCCGCATTACATTTGCAATTCATTAGCACGCACCGAACCTGTCGTACAGACAGAAAAAGTAGCCGGCGTACAGGAGCCGGGACATGCAGATCTGGGGATTGTGATAAAATTGCTTGTTTTGTAGAGGGTTGATGATCATCCATGCAGGGAGACAGGACACTCATATCCTGACACGTCAACTGTTGGCACAAAATGTTATAATATAATATTAAAAATAACTCAAAATCAAATTGATCAGTCCCCCAAAACCTATTAGTCTCACTGAGAGTGGCCTTATATCCATTATAGGCTAATGTGAATCCCAGAAATTTGGCAGTACTATTTGATTCAGATCTAAGCTTTGGACCACAGATCAAAACAGTGCAGTCCTGCAAGAATCAAACCAATGCTTTCACACTGTGACCTTGTAAAAGTAATTCATGCACTCATTTATTTTGTAAACCCTGTTTTTAAAGGTGCTATATAAAAAATTATAACTCCTCCACACCTCCAGATTTTGTTTCATTTTGAAGTAGTCTTCAGCCCCGACCGACGCTGACAAGTGACATCACTTGAAATAACTTGAAATCAGTGGGGTTCCCTTTACCTCCACACTAGATCTTGTAGTACAAGCATTGCTGCACTGATCTGTACGAGCTGAAATATATAGGTACAGTACTACACCCCACCCAGTTATGGTGTAGCTTAGGGTGTGAGAAAACAATGTAGTCATCACTAGTTGGCGTTACAAGGAAGATTATTTGCCTGGGTTCAGTTACTCTTCAAGGTTTGGTTAAAGTTAGGGAAGGATTGTGGTTTTGGCTAACAGACTTGGTTAAGGTAAGGGCAGGGAGGTCTGTGTGTGCCATGATGCACACCCTTCCATCACCTCAACCTTTTCATCCTTACTTTCTGCCACCCAAAGTATGGACACCCTTCCTCCCGCTTTGGCACTGAATTTATGTAATTTGTGGTCTGCAGAATTGCCCAAAATGAACATAAATCCCTCTGAGCTGTACTGCATGTAGGAATGTGTGTATTTGATTCAGTGAGAAAGGAATTAATTCTATGTTCATTCATAGATACGCTTTGCCAGTGTATGTGGCTACATGCATGGATGCATGCATACAATATGTACACTAACATGCGTATGATTACATCCGTGTCCTATCTTTTTAATGTGGGCTATTGTAACCCTGCTTACCACAGTGTTTATTTGTAGCTTGCCTCTGTTTTGCAGCCTGCTTTCGTGTCACAGTAAAGCACCCCATGGGATATCTCTACATCCGCATATACATGTCTGTAAGGTCCAGCACTGATGGCTGTGTTGGATTTGGGCTTCCCTCTATGTCCCTTCATCTTTCTGTCTCCTCCCATTTCATTACCCCCATCACTCCTCTCGCTCTTTGTCCATCCACCTCCTCCTGTTTGACCTTCCATCTCCACAGCCTCTCCTCCCTCTGTCCCTGGGCTTTGACTGTGGAGAGGTGTCCTTGTGTCTGATGACAGTGGGCTTGTTGCCAGCCAGACCACCCCTTTGTCCCCAGCTTGCGCAGCTCTCAAGAGGGTCAGGAATCAAGGGAGGTGTCACAGACTGACCCACTCCACCGTAACAACAAACCACAGAAACATTTTTCAGCAGTGTTTGCTGTATGGCTGGGGACAAGCATTTGAAGTTCACCACAACTCTTACAACGCTATATCTTATGATTACCAGTGTTTGTACTTTACAGTTGCCTCAAGTACATTTACATACAGTAAATATAGACATTCAGTTCCACACTGTACATTGTGTTCTGGTGATTTTTTTCCCAGGAGGAATATGGATTGGATGGAGAAAAAAAAAGCCTACCAGGTAATAATTACAGTTTTGAGGGCACATACGGGCTATGCAAGTTTCAATTTCACACTCTACTCTCCTTTCCCACACGTTTTCTCAGTCCCCCTCTCTCTCTCTCTCTCTCTCTCTCTCCCTCCCTCACTCACTCTCTTCCGTTCTCTCTTTCTCAGTAATCCTCCGAGGCAGTGCTGACAGCGGAGGTATGATAGAGGAGGGCCTGCTGGAGCGGAGAGGGAAATGATCTGCTAATGGTACACTCTCTCCCATAGGACACCTGCTTACACTCCACAGCCCTGCTGCTCACTCAGTCAGCATGTGTGTGTGTGTGTGTGTGAGAGAGAGAGAGCGAGAGTGACGGTATGAGCCATACCCTCGTCCATGTGTGCCTTTCCTCAATCAGTGTACCGCCCTTTCATTTCCCTGCAACTGCCTGTCTCCACAGTCCTTCCAGTTTTTGTTTTTATTGTTCTGTTTCTTTGCCACTTCTCTCTTTAATCGTTACCTCTCTTGTGTGCTAATTCGTATAGAAAGCTACCAGTCTGCAGCATCAACTTTTCAGAGCTCATCAGATCATGCCAAGTCTGATTAAAACAATCCACACTTGTTCATCACACCCATGGCGGTAACAAAGCACACAGCAATTAATAACCGCCTTCCACAGTGGCTTTCTTGGCCAAATTTAACTCCCTCTCGCTTGGATAATAAACAATCAGCAAATTTTAGCATCCCAGTAAAACTTTATGAACACGGCTCAGTTCGTCTCCCCGGCCACCTCACTGTCTAATATCTCAGTTTTGCAGCCACTCTCTGTGTTTCTGTTGCCCACAGTCATTTCTTGCTATCCCTACGCATGCTGCCATTATGCTCCAATCATCAGAGTTATCAATTTCAGGCAACCCTGTATAGAGCTGCAGTTTAATAGGCTGAGAGAATCTGATTGCTGGCAAAAATCTTGTACATACATCACAACATCTACATACAGTATGAATAGCATGGAAAATGTCAATATGTATCTCAGCTTTTCCATGAACATCCTAGAGATTGTCTCATTTATCTGTGTAATCATGAAATTTAAGCTATTAAAGTAATATATATTTTAATGGAATGATATAACCAAAATCAGATGGCTTCAAGAACCAATGAGGGAAAATTAGCATTGTTAATTGGCGTTTCACTCTGTGGCAGCAGGCCACATGGGATGGATCTCATACCACACACAGAGCCCATACCTACCATGAAATGGCAGGACTTAGAATTTGTGAGTGGGTGTATTTGTGTGAGATTCCAGCCCAGCCTCCTGGCGCTGGGGTACCTGGCCACCCATTGAGAGGGATGGATCCTCCACAGGGACCTGATCTGGGCTTTGGCTTCACCCCAGCCGACCAAGGAGGTGGGGATCAAGAGCCTCTCTGCCCAACGAAGGGGCTCCATATGTGGGGAGCGGAGTGAGACGTCTCCCAGATCAGCCACCATCTGGGAAAGGGGACAATATGCCAGGAATAGCATGCAGAGAGAGAGAGAGAGAGAGAGAGAGAATTAAACACAACTCCAGAATAGATGCCTTGAAAAACTGACAGCGTGAAGGATTGAGAGCAGGACCGGAGTAAGAATTCATCGGGGGAAAGATGGATTGATAGGAGGCCTGACAGAAAGAAAAGCAACTGATTTAGAGGGATGTTGTTTTCATCTGCTCCCTTGGCCCAACAACCAGCATTTAAGCTTTTTCCTCCCAAGGCTGAGCCGCGGTCCCTTGTGTCCTCCCAGTGACGTATGTGAATGCTGTATGTGTGCGCGTGAGGGCCTGGTGTGTAAAGGGGTGGAAAATGGTCAAACTAATTCTCCTTGCTGAAGAGAGCCTTACCCTCTGTGTCCCTGTCCCAACCCCAATCACAGTGCTTCCCCTCAAGCCTACTCACACTATCCATGACAGGCATCACACACAGTGTATGCATGTGTGTGTGTGCATGCATACATGTTTACGTGCTAATGTTTTTGTCTTTTCATTGTAAATGTATTCATTTCTTTAAAATCGTCGAGAAAAAAATATTTTCACTTCCCAATGCTGCTACGTAAACATTGGAAGTCTGTAGGTTTGGTTTCAATTGCTCAGGTCTTGAGATATCTGCAGACCTCCATGTAAATGGACTTTTACTTGTATAGTGCCTTTCAACCGTTGAAACGGTTCCCAAAGCGCTCTAACAGTAATCTAAGTAGAACAGTTGATGTCGGCACTACTTACTGATCAAATACTACCTAGGATAATACCCTATGAATTCTGGAGATCATGGTTATACAGAGTAACAGGGTCACTGATTCTGGAAAGTCACTGCTGACCAACACTGATTACAACATGATGCTCCTCCAATTTACAAGCAGTTGTGATTGTTTGCTAAGTGTCACATTTGTTTTCCTAGAAAATCTCCTTTCGCAGTGTGTTTACTGTTGTGACATTTGACCAAAACCACAACCTTTTACTAAACTTAACCAAAGTGCTTTTGCTGGCTAAGCCTAACCACACGCCGACTGTATATTGTAACCCCGCCATCCACACTGACCATGTTCCTACAGCTTCTGTGCTGTACAGAACTAGCGAGCCTAGTCCAGGCAAAGATTACATTTTATTACCACAACGTGATTGAAAAACGGAAAACAGCAAATATGAATAAAATGTCTAGCAGACAGTCTGGACTTTCTGTCCCACGTCGAAAGCTAAGTTTCTCCTGTGATTAATATGATGTACCATGCAATCAGGTCTACTTGGGTGTCGGACATATTGACACACAGCCCTGAGACCTGTGGTAATACCGTGAGACCTTTACCGACCTGCTTAAACTAAGTATAATTAGGATCTGGCCTGACTGGGTCGGGCCTCAGATACCATGAACTGAGTGCACAAATACCTCAAAGACAGAGAAAATCAAACCAGAACCATCTGCAAAAAGTATTGTCATTGTTAGTAATAGCAGTAATATTGCTGTCGGTACGGCTTTGCGTTTTCCTCGGTCGGGGCTTATAATTCTCCGGGTCTTTTTTGTGTGTGTACTGTCTCTCTCTTGTTTGGCTCACACTGAACCGCCTTTGCTCCTCTTTGCAGTGGCAAACTAATCAAAATATTGCACGGTAATTGGCGGGTAGTGATGTGCAGCCCGTAATTACTGCAGTCAAGGTTGCCTTTATTCTCCAGCACCATCCTTGAATGATGTGGGAGAGGGTCAACACTGTGCAGTCTTGGAAGCTACAGTTTGTCAACAATGGAAAACATGTTCTCATGCCAGCCTGTCATCTCTTTAACGTAAGAGAGAGATTCCCGCTTTGTCACGAGTATAATGGACCTCGTGTGGGCAGATCACGTGCAAACACTAAGGTTGTGTTTACTATTTGTGCTTACTTTGGATCAGTTTGTAGTGACTTGTCTTCATTTTGACTTTAAAGAGCCTTTTTCATTGTCAGAAAAGCCTAAAAAAATCCATTGTGGTTCATGGCTTAACATTTTTTGTACTTTTTTTAAGCACTGTGTGATCGTTTAAAAGACAGGTGGCGACAAGAAATATCAAGAGCACAAGGATGTTCACTATTCATTGCGCTAATTGCAAAAGTGTGGATTAGGATGGCAGCAGCAGGGAACAAAGAGATGCAGCCTTAAAAGCCATCCACTGAAATGACTAAAACACAGGACAATGAGTAGTGCAACGAGTGTATTAAAAGAAAAAAACAATGTTTTGAATAAAAATAAGCCACGCGTTTCATCTTTTTAAAAACTGCACAAAGGTTTGATGCCTCGCTTGTATCGGAAAAGCATTATATGCTAATAGACGTTTCCCTGCAAATTGTAATGTTATTTGATTGTGTTTAAAGGGAAGATGTGGAATTGTGGGCTTTTGTGTTACTTCAGAATGCCTGTTTCTAAATGAAACACTTTAATACCAAGGCGCCGTGCGCGGAAATGGATCACACTGCGCCATAATAATGTCACCAAATGATGAAGGTGTTTTATAAACATGAAAGTGCGAGGCAGCGAGGCAGGACACTTTACTCAATCTCCTGCCTATGACCAGAAATTCTTGCTGTGACCTCTTTAGCAGCCTCATAGACATGTCATTCTCCTTTGCATGCAAGAGATTGATGCCTTTATCACTGGATATTCATGTGTAAATTGAGATTTACCACTCCTGCGTTTTGAAACAATATCCTGCTTATCTTATAGTATATGTGTGCGTGTCACCTAATTCTTATTCATCCAGCATAACGAATGCATGCTTAATATTAAATGTCAGCACTTGGAAAGCATGCATACAATTTCTTCTCCAGTAACATAATATGAATTCAGTCCCCCAATGACACATAGTAGAAATGAAATGCCTGCTCTCGCCAATGAACATGCTCTTCTCCAGCCTATTTTAGCAGATAATTTCAGATCCCCACATGAAAGCCTATTGCATTAGGTACTCTAACTCTCCTGTAGCTCAAACTGAATCCGAATTTAACGTCGTAACTTTGGATCACTTTTCCCTTTTGTTTGTTCCACCAGGGGTCATGCTTGTTGTTTTTTGGGTAATTAATTTAGAGCCTGTGTGCCTTGTTTGTTGCAACACCACAGCATTGATTCAAGTTTACACCTAAGCGGCACAATTAACGGATCAATACGAAGTGGAGACACGGGGAGCTCTTCAGTCAGCCTTTGTTGGACATGAATGAAAGCAGATCCACACACATACAGTACAAGCACACACGCACGCACACACACGCACACACACACACACACACACACACACACACACACACACTCACACACACAAAACACCGGCAGTGCCTCCTAGCTACTCCATATGCAAATGTGCATGAGTAATGGCTGCAAGGTAGACAGTGAATGAGAATGAAGACAAAGCAATGCTACATGTTTATTTTCCAGGCCATGGGATGAAAAATTGAATATGCCCATGCCTTTTGACTATTCAATATGACCTTTATATAATGTGCGATAACATTTACACTAAGTGCTTACATTTATTCTTCCATTATTGCAGCCTCCAAGTACGTCACTAAAGCGCATCCGATTCAAAGGATTTGAAAGCTTTTACACAGAGCATTCAATTACAGCAAACCGCACTAGGCCGTGTCGTCATGCTCACACTGTGAAGTGTGGCTGTCCATAGATTTTCAGCCTCCATCAGGGATGAGTGTTGGCCATTTTGTGTCAGCGTGGACTCCAGCTGTGAGTGGCGGTGCCTATATATGGACAAAAACAGAAAGGGAGCTCAGGTCAAAATCTGAGTGGAGTAATATAAAATACTCTAATGGAAGGGTCAGTCGTACACTCTGTGAGGAGGAGGGGTGGGTATGTGAGTATGTGAGCGTGAGTCACATCTGCCACCCAGTGCTGGTCAGGTATGATGGATTTGAGGCAGGCAGGGGGCTGATTGCTGAGTGAAACCCCCCCACCCCCCACTCCAGGGAGGAATAAGGTTGAAGGTCTCAGCCTCCTGATCACCAGGTGATAGATGTGTATGGGATGCTCAGGCTTTTTAATGAGAGAGCGTAAAGGTCAGTGTGTGTGTGTGTGTGTGTGTGTGTGTGTGTACAAGTATGTGTGCGCCCTCACAAGCATGTCAGCAAAATGTGCAGGTATGTCGTTAAGCTGGAAAAGAGGCAGAAAGTCCAGCAACACATAATATATGCCAGCAAAATAATCTGAGGAATAATGCCTGTTTTGTACTCCTGGCACACGCCCTACAAACTGTAACGTGTGTGTGTGTGTGTGTGTGTGTGTGTGTAGGTGTGTAGGTGTGTGTGTGTAGGTGTGTGTGTGTGTGTGTGTGTGTGTGCTGGAACTCTTCCACAAACTACAGCTGCTGCTGGGTGGAATCACCAGACAGGCAACACAGAAGGATTTGGAGGATTTAAACTCTGTGAAGGTGATGCACTCAAACACACGTTCTCTCTCGCTCACACACACACACACACACACACACACACCGACACGTTAAACTGCACATACTCCAAAGAGAAAGAAAAAAGGACAACGGCGAAGCAATTGACGTGGAGGAAGAGGATTCCGCTGCTGTCCTCTTACCTCCTTTAAAGTGCTCTATCTCGGCAAACCACATTTGTTTTATTAATTTAATGTCACATCAGGATGAGTCTGTTGGGCGGCTGACTCAGAAACTTTTTTTTCCATGTGCAAAGTACTAACAGAACAAAGTATCATCATGTAATAACAAAGCAGGGAGAGGAAAAGAGAGAGAGAGACAAAGAGAGGAGGGGCACTGGGGGATAAAAGTAGCTTCCCTCCTCCGATTAAATTGCCCTTTAGATAAAAGAAAATCTAGTAAAAGGCAGTGCAGAAAAAGGGGAAATTATTAATGATTCTCTCCTCTAATGTAATTTTAAGCCTTAATATCAGAGATGAATAATAAGGAAATAGGGGGAGTGGTGGGCATGCATTTCCTGGTGTGTTGGGAACTTAATACCTTTAAAACAACTCTGCATCTATTGGACCTTAAACAAGCCACCATAAGGGAAAACATATCTCTGTGTCCAACTGGGAGTATTAGAAGAATTTAATGAGTATGTGATTTAACCTAACAGGCAAAGCAATTGAGGTATTTCAACCCGTTTAGTGGGCAAATCATTACTCATTGGCTATCAGACACAACCATTTAAAAAAAAAAAATACATTCATTTTATCACAACAATAAGCCCAGGCTTTTCAAATGTTAAGCATTCGGTGATATTGCTGTTCACTAATCAATATTCGGAATCCAAAATGAACTGGCCTAAACTAAACTGGACTCCTTTGGGCCTGAACAGTACTCATTAAAGAGATAGAAGTACCTTGTCTTCGATCGTTTTTACCAAATGAGCTTGTTTACTGACTCTTGAATGCAAATAGGAGGCGAATGGACCAGTGACGCTATCAGTTACCTCCAGTTAGCGCTTGATGAAATCAGTAATAGAGCGTTTTTATACCACTGTCAAAAATATTTCAGTAGAAACGATAAAAGGGATTGCGCTAATAAAAATGTCCCCAAATCTTGCACCAGTACAAAGGTCCAAGCTCAGCACATTGACCACGTAACCGAACACGAATTCAGTGCGTTCAACGGTAATTAACTGATAATGACAACCAATTAATGACAAAACGATCATGTAACCATAAGCCTAGGCATATATTAACTGCAAAGTAAATCAAGTTATATAAAACTGCTTACATCATGTTCATTAACGCACAAAGAAAGAAGGCATAGAGGGGAAAAAGACCGACAGTGCCATCAACAGAGCAATGCCACAATGTGAGGCTCCTTCTCAACTCAGTCTTTGAAGGAAAAGAATATCAACACTGAAGACAATGGCATCATTACTTGTTAAATGGAGCGCCAATAGCAACAATAATTATAGTAGTAAAATGACACCAAAGATACTGTGCTGTTTTTATTTTGTCCAGAGGGGCACTTCGGCCATGAGTTCAGGGCTATATGACCGTAGCTCCTCCTACGTCCTTTTCCGGTAACAATCATCAGCTTTTCACAAAAGGAAGAAGTACAACCATCTACACTGCTAAACTTACCAGCCACAGTTGTATCAGACATGAGAGAGGCGCTAATGTGTTCAGCCTCCCTCCTCTTGGATTCTGCGTCACCAACCAACATGCAGCCATCATTTTTCATCTGCAACAATTTCATCAGATTGCCCACTTTCACATGTTCATCAGCATATAAATGCTACATTTTTGGCGTCATCGCACTCAGTCTACAGAGTGTGCTTGGGCTCATAGAGTAGGGTTAGGGTCCTGTATTACAGCCACGGCCTGATTAAACAGAATCTGCAGATTCAATCACTTCAATTGTCTGACTACTCTGATTTATCATTTGTCTATTGTGTTTTACATGACCTAGCAAGTATTTTGTTTGAAATATGTAAAAATTGCCTAATTTAATTCAATTAAGGTCCAGGAAATGTAGAGTTTTTTAGAATTCATGTGACTGATTATCTTTCACTTTCAAAATGAAGCTGGCCAGTGTGGAATGGTCATTCTCTAACTACACAGTAGTTTCCTTTCTCCTCCTGTGTGATGTTGTTGTTCCACTATTATCCTTCCAACGGTGTTGCTGAGTGCTCTGTTTGATATCGGAATTGGTATCTTGCCACAGAGGTGGGAAATAGGAAATTAGATTTGTGGCCCCTCTAAGGGATCGGCCTGATTGTGGCAGCAAGCTAGCCTCAACTTTGCTCTGCATTCTTGACACTGCCTGGTATTTTTAATATCAATATTCCCTTATCTAATTCAAGGCAGCAGAGACTTAAGGACATCCAATACCAGGGGAAAACCAGTGGAAAGCTGAGACCCTAGACTGCAATGCGATCATGCCCCCACTGCTTAGGTGACATTTAGTTCAAATTCCCTTCCACAGCTACAGAGAAATATCATAAATGTCACTAGAGTGGCTGTCAGACCTGTGTATATTGGTATATTTATCAATATATTGAAAAGGGATTCAAAGTCATCCCTGACTGCACGTTATGACTTTTGGCTAGAGTTTCTGATAAGAAGAGTCTTTCTATTCTGGTGCACAACGTCCTGAACTCAACACAACATCTCAAGGATATTGTGGATATTTGCTCTCTCACTCTCAGCCTTTCGTGAACAAAACAATAAATGACTTAAAAACTGGTAATAAAAAGTAGGGAGCTACCAAACAGAGAGAATGCATCTGATTACAAAGTAATGGGAAATGATTGATGAATAAATATCAGTGATGAATGATGACGGCTCCCCTAGTATTCTTGAGAGGCAGACGACTCCAACAACCTAGCCAGTAATGTCTCAAAGCAATACATTGTCACGGATTGGTAAACTCTCTCTTTGAGTCGCTTGCCTTTCTATCACTTGAAATGCACTTGTGTATGCAGCACATACATAAAGATGTTGAGGACCAATCCAGTGTGACTATTAGGCCGGTGATCAGGATGGTGATTCCAAACAAAGATTTGAAACAAAGGTAGATTCAGCATTGACAGAAGCATTCAAGTTACAAAACATAGCCCTTAATATAAAATATCCCAAGAAGGTCTAGATTGATACCCAATGACACGCTCACTAGTCAGCCCACATGCCATCTCTATTGGATGATTCTGCACCTTCTGATTTAGGTCCAGAACCAATGTTGAGTGCCAACTCAGGAAGAAGCGTGCCCTTTTTGTGGCACATCTGACTTGAATGCAGGACACTGGGGACGACTTTTGTGTCACAGACCGTTTTGTTGACCGTAACCACAATCGATACCTGACCTGAACCGAGTGTTTTGGTTGCCCACCACTAACCATCATTACTGGTAATAGAAATAGCATATTCACCAAGATTTTGCTGAGAGCTCGGAATGCATTGGCATTGCCTAAAATGCCAGGTTATCCAAACCTATTCACAAGAGAAAACACAGGTAAACAGAAATCTGGCATACAGTGCTTGCCAAAGTTGTGCGCACACAGAATGTAGCCAAAATGGTTTCCCTCTATATGAAGTGGTTTAGATAATCTACCCATAGTCAAACTGCTGGCTTGCTTACAACCTGTCTCATCGTTATCCACTTGTGTTTCGTTCCCCATCATACATCTTTTCAGCAGCCATGACACCATTGCTACCAAAACTCAGCACATTGGCCTACGTTGCCGAGTGCATTGCTATCATAGCCAATAGAAACCACAGCCAAAGCTGCTAAAACCTGACCAATGTTATAATGAACTGGAAAAATCCTTTAATGGAATTTCTGCTTTTGCAGTTTTGGAGTACTGGCTTTTTCCTCAGAATGGGACATACATTTGAAAAGTTAAATATAATATGCATTTAAATTTTACTTGGACTTTAAATTATCAGAGGTCTTTACTCATTTTCCAAAGCCACAGTTTATCACTTTATTATTTTGATTACTTCACATATGTGACGACATATGTGCACACAACTGACGGCAGCATAAATCCCCCCCCTCCCCTCCCCTCCCCTCCCCTCCCCCCTTGCTTCTCCCTCCCAAGGAAGTATTTAAGTGGAGCGCGGTGATGTGAAGTTTCCATTCCTCAATAGCAGCTTTGTGACTAAGCTCCGGCCTTGCTAATGCATAGCCTGCGATTAATGACTGCTTCCTAATTAACACCCATCTGGGTAACACAATTACAAATAACTTCAAAGAAGAACGTAAGCTCTAAAAATACTAAGCAGAGAAGGAGCTGAAATACACTGCGCTGTCTTTCCATGCGATAACACAGACACAGTTCTATATGGCGCCATCACCACAACCGTTAGTGCTGTTTAATAAGATAAGCATGTCAGGCTGGTGCATCCGCTGTCTCATTGTTCCCAGGCATTCAGCCCCAGCCAAGGGTAACATAAATGTTATAGTCTTTTGTGACCATTCAGATATTGTTTTTGCGTAATTGTCAACATCTATAGGGTGCCACCCACCAAGCGGCATTCCACAGCAAACAAAACAACTTGTGTGCTATCCACCTCATTATGATTCATCTCCTCTGCTAGCGAGCTGAAAGTTGCTGCTGGGAAAATTATAAACAAGTATTCTTTTCCTCTGCGTCACATCTGTCCTCGCCATTGCCTGATTGCTTTGTGAGCACTGTTTAATTGCCAATTAGGGGGGAGACCAGGACAGCAATCACAATAGGTGTGTGTGTGTGTGTGTGTGTGTGTGTGCTTGTGTGTGTGTGTGTGTATATGTACGTGTATTTCCATAATGTGTAGCAGGCGAGACGAGGTAAATTGGTGGCCCTTGATGCGCTGATCAACATGTATGTTTTGACATTCAATAGCATTCTTCCACAAATGCCAAGGCTCTTGGATGCAAACACATGTTCACTTTAAAATAATGTTAGAGATGAAGAACAGCGTGAATCGGATTGAAAGGCCACGGTGGAAGTGCTTGTTGTTGCATCCTTTTCCTGAAGGGAATCTGATCATTTGTTTAGGCTGTCCGACATAACAAAAAAAAAGCAGCGATAAGAAGATAAGAAGTGAGCTTTCCTTCATGAAAGTCCACCCACCAGCTTGCTAGCTTACTTGCCAGCAAGATGCATTATTGCAATATCATGCGGCAGATTCATGACAATACCTTACAAAGTGCATATTGATTCAATGCCCAGTCTATCAGTGCTAAAATCAACAGTTCTCCGCAGAAACTACAAGAAACCTGAGAAGTCATACCACTGAATGTTTTTCTGCTTCACGGCAAACATGGCTGGCTACTCGTCATCGTTCTTTGTTAGGAAGTAATGTGTCACCCGCATGAAACAGTGCGATTCTTCTGTGTGTTCTACGGCACAGAGGTGTACACGCTATATCACCTTCTAGCAACACAGGAAATACTTGTTAGCATAATTCATTGTTAGTTTTGGCCTTTTCATGGGGCTTGTTAATAATAATGAAATGATTAAATTACGACAGCCTTAGCCTTTAAACAGAGTGTGTGGTACCTCAGGAGACAAACATGTGACAGCACTAATTATGTGGCAAGAAACATGAACATACGCTGATGACAGTGTATGCCTGTGCCTTTACGTCCCCTTCCTCTCAGCCTTAATTTTTAATGGCTTTTGCTATACCTCCTCTGAGTATGCAGGTTCAGTATTAGAAGCTTATCGTCCTCTTTACTAATGGTGGGTTCAGGTCTGGACTGGCCCATTGCTTCAGCAAATGAGCGAAGTGATTGTGTGGCCTGAGGTGAGCAGGGTGCTCGCTGGACTCAAGGGAACTTCAGGAGTTACTTTGACATTCACTCTCTGGTGCCTCTGGAAATTTCAATTACCCTTTGCCCTACTATGCCCAGTCGCTGATCATGGTCACGAGGTTTGACATATTAATAAGGGAAGTCCTCACCTGCCTGCAGTGTTACATCATAGGCTGTTTTTATTTTAAAATATACATTTGTGGGTTATTGTTTTTTTCCTTATTGTGTGTGTAGCAATAGCGGCCAGCAGGTGCTGTTGTGCACTTTGGATAGTCTCTTTAGTAACCGACGGGTCAGCCCACTTGTGATAGGTTGATATTGATTGATATTTCATTATGCGTTCCAGGACAACTCTGCGACTGCATTTTTGATCTCTGACAGTAGCTGTGCATCGGGCTGATGCTCAGGCATGTATTTGTCTCTGTTGTACATGTTCTATTTACAGCCCGGATATATAATAGGGCATGCTGTCATGCACCCCCTAACTAATAAAAGGGATTAATGAGGCCAAGAACATAAAAGAGACCCACTATTAAAGGTTCACTGTTGATTCGATGTGTGTGCGTGTGTGTCAGGAGAGTGAAGGACGATTTGGACCAAATGACCAATTGCACATTAATATTGGTAGTTTATGCAATATTTCTAACTCCACTATCCACTACGAAAGAATCTCCAGCACTGAGGGTAATGAGTCTTATTGTGGGTTACGGGTTTAAGTAGCATTTTTGTGGGTACAGCACATTTAATTTATAGCCATGGCCAAAAGATTTGAAAATGACACAAGTATTGGTTTTCACAAAGTTTGCTGCTTCAGTGTTTTTAGACCTTTTTGTCAGATTTCACAGGGCTGTAATTAACAGCCCAGTGAAATCTCTTATGTCAGTAAAGCTTCGAATTTACTTTGTCAGAAAGATGAAGCTGTGGTTAGTAGTGGTTTAATCAGGGTGGACAAAACATTGCATTAGATTGGTCTAGTGTCCCTAATATAGTGGTAACCTCTGTAAATGGAGTCACCGCTACCTGGGGCATACCAAGTCAAATCTAACATTAAATCTACTGTGTGTGGATAAGCAGTGTCCCTCAGTGCTGATAGCCTTGGACCAAGAACCCGAATGCAGTCCCTACAGCAGCTGTACAGATAAGGGTTAAACATGTCTATTTGCATCCTCCCCTTTACCCCGTTTTGTTTTTTGGACTAAACTGTTACCAACTTCCCTTCTCAAGAAAGGCAACGGATGTCAGCAATTTACGTAAGGATACTGATTTGCATATGAACAGTGTCACAGTCCAGGCTACAGTGTCCATGGGAAGCGCAGTAATCGTTAGCCATCTTTGAATTAGGCAAACAAGTGTAAACTGGCATCAGCTGTACTTATCTGTCAACAAATACTTTTGGAGTTGCCATGGTGACATTATTCCCATTTTCTAAGACAAGGTTTTCTCTCACTTGTTGCTTTTGAGAATTAAAGCATTGACGTAAACTCTAAAGGTTTCAGGATTTCATGACAAAGTTGCCAATATGGCAGCAATAGTACCTGGACTCCCTGAAAGCAGGCCTGTCAACTCTCCCGTTTTTTTTCCTTCTATCCCGTTGTCCTCCTATTTAAATATTTTCCCATTCATTTTTAACCTTTCTAAAAAGAATAATAGGCCTATTTAAAAAAAACAAGTTGGCAGTGTTTCCCTCCGGTACAGCAGGTGGCAGTATGTAGAACATTAGCTGTAACATGATCCGCCAGGCGACAGTGAACGGGAGAGGCCAGAAAAGCTGAAACTCTATGCAAGTATTTAGCCAAATGGCAGGAGACCTTCCCATATTTAATGGAAAAGCAAAGTCGGGCTTTTGTAAAGTGTGCCATTCTTGCACAACGTGGGATTGCTGACCCCCTTTTCTTTTCTTCAGCTCCTCAGATTCAGTTTTTGTTTGAAATAGGTAATTTTTCAGTTTCAATGATGTGTTACGTTGTCCTACACACAGACATTAGGTGAACATGAGTGCTATGACAGATATTGCTCAGATTTGCTGTGTTGATTGGACTTGACACACTGTGCTGACATTTGGCAAGGACAATTGATTATTCAATAGCTCCTGTCAGGCCATGATAGATCGCAACTGAATCACAGGCAAGGTGCATTGTCTGAGGCTTTTTCTTTTGCAGTTGCTACACCCTGGGCTCCAGTTTGCTGGTAAATGTATGCAATTTACAACTGTAGTAGTCTGAAGTGAAGGGACACTTCCTGCTAACTGCAGTCACAGCATTTATTAACCTGGTACATGTTGTTGTCCCATATCATTGTTCAATGCTCATGATTAAACTACAACTGAATCCGCTGGTTAATCCCTCTGTGATGCTAAAATGAGAATAGAATGAAGTGATTGATATTTTACGTTACTCTTTAATCTTCAAATACTCATATTCAGGTCAATAATGGCATCAAGACAAGGAACAGTAACAGTGTGTCACTGTTTGTGCACAATATGTTAATTTGGCACTGCTCAATGTTTAATTCTGTGTGTTTAAGCTGTTGAACGAGAGTTTGTGTCCTCTTTTTAACATTACTGTCGAAAATACTTAAGTTCCAACACCACAAATGAATTACAGCACATTCACAAATGCCCCCAATGTGCCATCATTAAACATTCCTTGAAATGTAAACAACTGTTAAACCAACTTCCAAGTGCTTTGGAGCTTAGTGAAGAACACTGTTAAATGTACCGGGCCTTTTACGATATGCATTTTTATTTTAATGCCGTTTACAAAGATAAAACTGCACAAAGTTCACCTAGGGTTTCCTGTTTCCTACCAACAGTCAACAGTGGTTTAGTCAGCGATCGTCCCCCACAATCCCCTGCCTCGCGTGAGTTTATTGTTGTTTAATATTGCTTCCCTTAACTGAGTAGTTATTTGAACTTAAATCATAAACCCAACCAAGATTTATGCATAGATATAAATATAGTAACATCTTGCAGACTACTCCTGGTCTCTGGCATTATTTTGATGTTGTTCAAGCTGTAATTACATTTTCCCCATTTTCCCCAATCGCTTCACTTGATTCTCATGACCACAGCAGTTCAAAGACTCAAATAAACTCCAGCAGCACTTTATGATGAATTTTTTTTTTCTTTTTCTGTTTTTCACCCAGGTACAGTATTCCGCAGTAGTTCTGTTCTATACCCCCATCCTTGCTGAATAAAGAACTGCCTGGATGTGCATTTCAAAGGCTTCAGCATTATAAAAGGAAGCGTCAGTCTCAGATGAAAGCTTCACTGTTGATTCAAACGCCCAGCACCATCCCTTTCCCTATCCGAGCACTCCTCCGATGATGACATATGTTCTAATCATTGGGTCATGTCTCTCACCAACATCAAAAGTCCCACGTTGAGATGCAGAAATTCTCAAAGAAGCAGAGGAAGGCGAAGGGAAACCGACTTCCTGGATTGGTTATGTCGGGCAGGAGAATAAAACGTCTGACACTTCCTTCTCTGTTCGCCCCCTTTTCGAAGCTCTCCAGGATACAAGGAGGACTGTGTAGCTGCTCTCTTCCTCTGATTAGGGGACATCCATTGGGAATTAAGCAAGTGCGGAAATTGATTTTATTTACATATTTATGTGAATGGGAATGTCATAAGAGAGACATGGCGGAGTTTAAGGAGCATAGGTCTCGGGCTAGTAGGATGCATTTTTTTTCACGATATTAATAGATTGCAGAGCCCTGAGCAACCTGACCTACTTAAAGCCCCTTGAATGGGCTTTGTTACTATATGCTGGGTTGAGTGTGTTCCACTGTGGGCCTTTGGTTGAATGAGCAAATATTATTAAAACATCCACAGATGTCTCTTCTTGTTGACAGGAATGCAGCACTATTAGAGCCGATGAGTTTCTTTCTTATTAAAATGTCGCATTATGCACACTTTCCAATGCCACATTTTGACATGGATGATTGCCTGTGTGGAGATGTAATGCATGTTCTGAAAATGTGCCCAACTGTGTTACTTTGCAGCTGTTCTGTTTGAATATCAAGCTAGCTACCAACTGATTTGTGTGGGCAGCTTTGGAGCTCTGCGCCTGACAAATACAAAGCCCAGTTGCTTCATAAGGTCTTTTATTATATACAGAGGGCAACAGTCATGTTGTTGCTATGATATGCCATAGTAGCAGCATGCCGACACTGAGATAATCTGTCTCAAAGATATTTATGTCAGTGTTTTTAATATATCAACCCAACATACAGTATGTATGTTTAGATATTGAGCTAGATGTTAAATAATGGTGTTCAGGTAAGAATTATTATTAACGCACGTACAGGACTTTGTGCTGAGAAGACAGACTGACCTCTTTAACCTGAACCAGATGGTGACGATGCTAATTTAAATAGCAAAAGTGGATATAACTTTGTGATAAATTGTATTTCCTATTTATAGCTCAGCAGCTGGCTGGTATGGACACCACAGTGTTACATCCCTACAGAGTGGCATCTAGCTAATGAATGGCAGTGACTATGTGCTCACTATACAGTATTCCAGCCAAATATGCTCCTCTGGACTAATGTTTTTATGCCAAAACTTTTTATTTCTTGTAGTTGTATTTGTCCAACACTCTCATTTCCCTTGTTGTGTAGAGATGATGGGCGTGATGAACGAATGAGTAGAACAGGAACTGGCCCTAAGCACTGACAATAATGAAAGACGGAATGGCAGATTGATCTCTCTTCCTCTGCCACACACACACACAGTTAAACCCACCTGTTAAAGCCACTGCCAGCATGCACTGCGGGAACACGAACACATAAACACACACACGCAGACACTCACACACCATCTTGGCCACAGTGCACCTGATCACAGCCCACACATGGAGAAAACATACACATAGCTACACTTGCCAAGCGAATCACAGTGTGTTTTGTGAGAGCAGTGGATGACTAAGGCAGGGGGAAAAAGGAAGTCAGAGCCTTTTAGTGTGCAGAAAGGAAGAGAGGAAAAACATTCAGCTGGTTCTTTGTTGTCTGCTGAGGCGAGTAAACTACATTGTGGTCGCTCCGCTGTCTTATACTTATACTTATACACATTACAGCAACTCTGCTTCCCTGTAGAGCTTTCTCTCTGTTTTGCATCAGTATTTGTATCCTGCAATAGGTTCTTGTAGTAGGAAAATGTGGAGGTAAATATATATATATGTGTGTGTGCATTTATATATATATATATATGCATCGATGTGTTTGTGTGTGTGTTTATATATTTGTAGATAAGTGCATATTCCGATTTTTGTACTTAATTTGGGAATTCTCCATCCCCCCCCCCCCAGCTAAC
>JAVQJF010111821.1:0-12756 GCA_036023855.1 Gadopsis marmoratus
ATGTGATCAAACAGCATCGTGGGTGAATTAGACTACTGTTCAAAACTTAGATTACTGGTACAGCGCTTTGGGAACCGTTTCGGTTGAAAAGCGCTATATAAGAAAGAGTCCATTTACCATTTACCATTACCATCGTATCCATCCTTTTTATATGTGGACTGGGAGGATGTCCTCTTCCTGTCTGTGGTGTGTTCAGGAACGTTTAAGTCGTAATGTGGAAACAACATGGACACTACAAAGAAGTGTTGTATTTTATTGCTCAGAACATTTAAACAACACGTTGACAGCTGTTTCTTGGTGATGGGTCCTGGAATTAGAATATTGCTTTTCCTGACAAATAAACTGACTGATAAATAACTTTTCTATCTGATCTAGGTCACTCTTAAGTAGACAGCAACTAACAGTTACAACTAACCATATAACAAATTACATGTGAGAAAAACATTGACATGCAATATGTAAATTGATAAACAGGCCAAAAACCAAATATTTACTTTTGTCTGCAATGTTTCTGCGTATATACATGTTCATGTGAATTTTCCCAGTCGGGAACAAATTTTTCCGATCATGTCGATGCCAGGGTATGTATGACACAGCTGCCAGTAGAGCTGTTGTGAAACCACTTTTTTCTGTGTCTTCAGGCATCAGAGCATTTGCGGAAGCTGTGCATGCAGAACATGGTGTGGAGCTACTGCAAGAAGATCAGTCCTGAGTGGAAGCACCAGGTGACTATTGTCCCATCACCGGCCAAGTGTAATCTGACTGTTTGCTGCCTCTTTCCTGTGCTTCACTGTTATCAAATCTGTTTGACTAGATGGAGCAGAAGATGATGGCCAGTGAGATCTTCAAAGACAAGAAGGACAACTACCCACAGAGCGTGCCCAAACTGTTTGTCAGCACAAGGCTCAGTACGACTGTTTTTCCTGCTACAACAAATCAGTTGAATCTTGTACAGGCTAAAGATTTTAACAGCATGTCTCTCGTTCAGATGGTGAGGACATTAACCCCAAGGTGCTGCAGGCTCTTGGCAGCGAGAAGATGAAGGTTAGTCAAAAAACAAAGGGCAGTTTAAAAACTTGAATTCAATTGTATTTATATAGCGCTATATCATAACAGAGTTATCTCATAGCACTTCTTAATATAGAGCAAGTCTAAACCAACTCTATATGTATAGGCCCAACAATTCCACCATGAGCAGCACTAAGACACTAGCAAGGAAAAACTGCCTTTTAACAGGCAGAAACCTCGAGCAGAACCAGACTCTGGGTGGGCGGTCATCGGTCTCAACCGGTTGGGTAGAGAGAGAAAAGAAGATATACGGGGGGGTAGAGTGCGAGCAGGATGAAAGAGAACACACAGCACAGCACAGTACACTTCCACATACACATGTAAAGCAATGGTAGTTAGAATGTTACCAATGTTAAAATAAAAGCTGTCTCTAAGTGTATTGATTAGGTGTTTTGACTGTCATCCCTCTGTTCCCAGTATGCAGTGCCAGTCACCAAGTACGACAGAAAAGGCTACAAGGCTCGGCCCCGCCAGCTGCTGCTCACCGCCAACAGTGTCTTTATCGTAGAGGAGGCCAAGCTCAAACAGTGCATCGACTACGGAGCTCTGAAGGGTCAGCGGTCAACTGCCAATCATCATTTTCAAAGGGGATTTTTTCTTTTCGATGTGGATTTATTACAACTGTCCTTCCCCTGCAGGTATCTCAGTCAGCTCTCTCAGCGACGGCTTGTTTGTGCTGCACGTGCCCAGTGACGACAACAAACAGAAGGTGAAACCAAGGACATCATTATAAATTAATAAGAAAATATCTCGCATAGCTTCGTATGACTGTAAATGCGTTTTACTGTGAGTCTTCACTGTGTTTGACGGTTTCTTCCCAGGGAGATGTGGTTCTGCAGAGTGACCATGTGATTGAGACCTTGACCAAGATTGGGATCTGTGCCGACAAAATAAACACCATCAACATCAACCAGGGCAGGTGAGAAGAAGACACCATGACCGCGTGCGTGGCATGTTAATCATTGCAGTGACACTGTGCACTTTAAGTCGAGCCTTATCCTGTTTTTCTGTGCGTGTCTTTACTTACATAATGCTAACAGCAGTATAATGCTCCTTTAAAAATAAATCTCTGCTCCTACACACTCAAGCATCTCTAGGTAGAAAACAGGAAGAGCTGTCTAACTGCCCCCCTCTGTTCCTCCTCCAGTATAAAGTTTACAGTGGGTCAGGGGAAAGAAGGGATCATAGACTTCACGCCCGGATCAGAACTACTGGTGGCCAAGGCTAAGAACGGACACTTGTCTGTGGTGAGTCTGCTAACTCTTTCTCAGTCTCATGCAGCCACATGGCAAGTTTTTCAAAACTGAAAATTATGCATTGATTTTCATTTGTTTTTCAATCCTAACTGACAGAACAGACATGACATTTGCTTTTTTATGCAGACCTTCATCAAGTTATATAGAACCATAAATGTGTTTTTGATAGCAGCATTCAATAGTTGATATATTGCCATACTATTTAAAGCTGCACTAATCAATGTTTTTAACAAAGGCTAACATGTGAAATGGGAAGGTTGGAGCTAATGGTGACAAATCCATTAAGAATTATCACCCAACTACAGTTCCCCTCAGTTCTATAGAGCCTTTTAGCCTCTTTTAGTTCATTGTTTTGGTAATATGGCCTGCACACTCTGCTTTTTACCTTGTCTTCAGCAGCAGCTGGCAGCTGTTTTCAGAAAAATTGCTTCAATAAATCCACTAAGACAAAGCGGGTGAACGACTTGCTGTTGAACACAGTGGAACATTTAGCAGGAGTTCATAGACCAAAGCAGAGTTAAATGGAGAGTAAATATTAGACTGTATTCTGTCAGGTGGACAAAAACACAGCTCCAGATGGATGCTAATATTTCTGTGTCTGCAGGATGTGTAAATAGACAACTGTTTGCTAACACGTTAGCCATAACAACTTGATAGTACAGTATGTTAAAGCCCCTGAAAGCATAACAAAATATTTTTATGTAATAAAGATTAATTACAAAATGTGCAACAATTAATGATAAAAGTTTGAAAAGGTTTTTTTTTTATATATACTGCTCAAAAAACTCACTCCCACTATCTTCATTCATGTTTTAAGATGCTACAAATTATATCCAGCTACAATATAGAAGCCTGAAAAGCTGGCAGGTAGAACGTAAGTTCAGAGAGTTATTGCTATGGAAACAATACACAGTCTCATCTAGTTGCATTGGTGTAAACTGGCAGGTTTCAGAACATTGCAGACCCAGCATATTGTCACTTGTTGCAAGTTTCAACTCATGTCGTCGCAAACCTTTGGTCTGAACTGGGCTTTACAGTGCTGTCTCCAGTGACTAAAAGAGTAAATAAAAGGGCTTTAATATCTTTAAATTTCAAGAATTCTACTTGAATGAAATTGAGTTAGGTGTGCTTCAGCAGGTTTAGCAAGTTTTTTGTTATTTATTATTTATTTTTACAGGTTTTGAGGACTGTAAATTCCTCCCAAACCACTGAGAGCATTTCTCAAGCCAGACTTGTGATTTAAAAAAAAAAATAAACTATACAAATGATTAACTAGCTCTTTGTTGGGGTTGCGCTTGCAGGTTAATATTTAATTTTAATAAAAGGCCCTTATCAATCAAGACAACAGTTCTTGTTGTTGTGTGGTTACTTCCTGCTTCTGTCCAAAGAGTAGAAAAATTGTCTTATTACTTGTATAATGCCTTTCAACCGTTGAAAAAATTCCCAAAGCGCTCTAACAGTAGTCTAATTCTGTTGACTGAGAAGTTTTTCTCTGGATGTCTTACAGACGGCTCCCAGACTGAACTCCAGATGATGGCCACTCCGGCCACACATGCACCAGGACCTACATACTCCTCACCTCTCCCATCCTCCAATCACATGACCGCAGACCCCGCTCTGCTTAAGCCAATGAGACACCAGCTGTCACTACATGGGTGGCATGTGCTTCCAATTAAAAAAACAAATAAAAATCCAGCAAAACTAATTGATATATTTATGTTTATATATTATATTTTTGGGATTAATCATGTTGCTGTTTGAATATTCTGATTTTATATATGATGCCAAGGAATAACAAATATTTTGGTGCATTTTTCTCGCACCATGTGTGTTTATTGTGCTTTATTTGGGAACATGACCAAAAAAAACGAAGAGGGAAGAGACAGAATAAGCAACAAGAGTGCGAAGACAGGGATTGTTGTTGATGAAAATCAGGGTTAGTTGTTGCCTGTTGCCACTTTCTTTCCTGTTTACTTTTTCTGTTTGACTTATTGGCTTGATTGTCTGGCTGACACTACTTTTCTAACTGGAGGGGGTGGCTTATTATTGAAGCATGAAGGTGTGTAAAGGCTGACAGTATGTAGGCTAGCTGTTGAGCGGTTCGAGGGTGAGGAAGAGGGACTTTTCAGTCAAATGGTAATGCTTTGCACGAGAAGGCTGGTAGTGTCAGACTGAATCCGAATAAATAGTTAGATGTACTACTGAATGTGTTTTTAAAACTATTTGTACTGTGTCAGAATAAGAAGGAAGCTTGTCATGAGGAATTCGCGACATTGAATAAACAGCATGTAGTAAGTAAATGCTGTGAAAATGGAACAAAGTATGTGAGCAGTGGGTAAGAAAAGGCAAGAGAAAAGTGAAAAGAATTATTGAAGAACACAGCCATTTGCCTTGTCCCCAGGTGCTTGTGCCTTTCTCCTTGACTAATTTATTCGTAATGAGTGTGCTGTGTATTGATGTATGAAATCCATGACACTCAGCACAAGAATGAGTCAAGTTCTGTGTAGATAGAAACCCATCGTCCTCTCGTCCTTCCTGCAGCAGCTTTCCCTTGTTCAGAACCACATATAACCATGCTCGGACCTGGTCGATGGCCCCAGCATCTCTCTTGTTTGCGACATTTCCTCCTTTCTTTCACCTCTGCCCTGCTTTGCTTCTCCTTCCTCCCTGACCTGCCTGTTGTCTGTTGTAGTAAAACTGAAGCGTCTGTCAGGCTATGACTGGACTGGTCTGATGGCTACACCTGACCAGGGATTAACCAATTTGTTTTTTAAACTGCTATAAAGTGGGATTTTTTTTTTAATTCAATACATCGCTCCATTTTTTTACAATTCTATGTCTTTGAAGCAGGAAATAGGCTAAAATGTGAGACTAAACACAATTTGAAGCTGTGTTATTGGACTTTTGGTGTACTTAAAATCTGGGTTTGGGTACAATTCACGTGAATGCCAAAAAACAGTGGTTTGGAGATTGAAGCCATTAAAATCTGTGTTGTCTAGATGTTTGTGACATTTTTACATGAATAATTTGACATAATGGGAAATCGGCGCAATCACTTCCTTACTGAGAGCTGATTGATACCACTCTCATGTCTGTGTGCTGAATGTGAAGCTACAACCAGGAGACAGCTAGCTTAGGTTAGGGGGAAACCGCTAGCCTGGCTGTCCAAAGGTAAAAAATCACCTACACATTTTACGGATTAAACAAACCATATAAAATGTGAATTATTGACCTTTAGATGTGCTGGAAGGCAGATTTTGCTGGCTTTGAACAAGAGCGAGGCTAGCAGTTTCTACCTCTTTCCCGTCTGAAAGTAATTAATTTTTTCATCCAACTCTCAGCCAAAACATCGCATTAGTGCATTTCCCCAAAAGTCAAACTATTTCTTTAGTGCCAGAAAAGATTTCATTCAGAGTTATATCCAGAATTTTGCCTTTTTCTGTGTAGAACGCCTTCTGAAATGGCATCAACATTGTCAAGTGATACTAAAAACCTTCATTAAAACTCATAACAGTAAACACTTCATGCATCCTTTTAAAAATATCACACCACTTCAGGTTATGGGCCTCCTATAGACCAGTACAAAAAACAATGTCTAAACCTAACTGACCGAAGACTGATCCTGAAAAAACTTTTGAGAGGAGCTCCAAAATGTTTCCAAGATTGTTTTTGTTGTGTTTTCCAGACCTCGCTCAATGACAGACCTTTTCCTCTGCCAAGGCAGGACTGTGTGACTGCACTAAAAATATACTAGCCAAAGACCCTGTTGATGTATAGTGATTCTGTGTTGTATGATTTTTATGTCAGTTCCGAATGTCATCTAGTTGTGTTTTTCAGGAGGGAGATCTCTGTACAGTTTCTGTGTTATAAATGACAGAATCAAGCTTTTAGTATTGTTTAAGGCAAACTTGTCCACGTGCCTTGTTGGATAGCAATACAAGAGATTAGTGTGGAATTACAAGAGAAAAATACCTCCTTCAGAGTCTAGTCCTTGGCTGGTGATGGTTGTCAGGCCATTTTTAAAAGTTTCCCAGCAGCACCTAAAGGTCTCCTCCCTCTTTGTGTATAAGCTTTACTCAATCAAATCTTAGGTTTGTCTCTTGATTTACAGATGCACTCCTGTTGTCAGTCCTGATTTACTGTATGCACCACACCAATGTATAATTATGCCAACACTCTAAAAGATAAAATACTACTAAAGATTTGAAAAATATATTTGAAAAGTAAATACAAACTGAGGTGCTGTTTGTGGTTCATTGCTTTGTTCCTGTGTGTGTGTCTCTGTCCTAGTCAAGTCAATGTGTATAATAGCACTCAATGTGCTTCACAGTAAACAAATGAGATAGAAAGCACATAGAGTCTAATGAAACTTTTATATTCTGGTTTCAGTGTTAATAACTAAGTAATAACCTTAATGCATGTAACGTGTCTGGATTAAGGGAGACGTTGACACCAATTTACTGTCGGATGTCACATAAACAGGAAGCAGAAATGCCTTTTGATAGTTTCAAAGGAAACATGATGCATGTTAAATTTCTTAAAGATGAGTTATTCCACTATCAAACATGGTGTTAATTTTAATAAAGGCTTGGTATAAGTAAAAATTAACCAAAACGTGTGTGTATATATAATAAAATAAAAGTTGGATGAGACAGATCAGTTTGGACAGTCGGTGGGTGAGAAGGACTGGTATCAGGATAAAAACATGGTCAGGTTTTTATCCTGATACCAGTCCTTCTGGTGAACAGTAAAACATAATAGTGCAAATAACACATCAGTCTTTTGGTGCTTGAGATGAATAAGGTAAAGAAAAAGCCTAAATCAGGCTACAACAGAAGGTTGTAGAAAGAATACATTTCATCATGCCTACTTTTGACCGAGTCTATTTACTTCTGTAGGAGAAATGTTAACATTAGGGGCCTCTTGAACCCGCTACGCCCATGGGTCTGTGGTGTTTGAATCCATCAACAGCGGTGGCAGTGTAGCATTTACAAGTACAGTTTTGAAGTATTTGTACTTTACTTGAGTGTTTTTAATTTTATTCAGCTGTAGTTCTACTCCCCTACGTTTGAGAGAGAAATATCGTATTTTTTACTCCACTGGCCTAGATTTATTTGACAGCTTGTTGCTTTGCAAATAATATACCTTGCATTGTTATAGATTAAAATAATTGTATGCAGAGCAGTTGAAATGAGCTCAAGCTGAAACATTAAAATGCTAAACAGCCACTAGGTGTCGCCCTCGGTGTGACTATCAGTGTGACCCAGTAGTTTTTGTTTTCAGCTGTCCTTTCCTCCTCTCATATATTTCTGAGAATTTCAAGTTTGGCATGAAGTTTGAAGTAAACAGAGTCAGCTCACATGCTGATGGGACGATTGACAGCCGACAGATTCTGTAGTTGCGGTAGCAGTGCTTACAGAAGCCCTATAGACATGTTACACACATTGGGTAGCAGTTCGTATACTCCAGTGAGGTTGGGAGACTTTTAATCTTTGACTTTTAATCTTGAGTGTTTGTGTTTATTTTCACACTGACTACGTTGTGTTTGTTTTAAAGTAAAAGCTACCTTGTGGAACAAATTGTCCAAATATAGCCAACCTAAGCGAACGGTGTCCCCAACAATTATTCAGTATTGAGAAACAACGCGCTTATAATATTGCCGCGCTCTGATTGGCTCCGACTGGTCTCTAGCTCAGCAACGGGCCAATAGGGAGGCGCTGTTGTTTGTGCACCGCTCCTGCGATGCTATAAAGCGGCAGCAATGCAGGATGAGAGGAGAAATTGTGATTCAAATAAGCCAAAGAGACACACTGCGTGTTAATTTTCACCACTGCTCTTCTGTGTTTGTCGTCGAGGGACATTTGGACGTGCAGAGGCGGATTTGACCGAGGACGGAGCGGCTCTAGTGAATCCATAGACTCAGGTAGGCTGCCCGCACCAAGGATGCTCCACACTGGAGCTCTGACACACTTCAGTGGAGGAGAGGTTGAGTCATATTTTGGCATGCTTCATGGAAGGAATCACCATCTCACAATGACACAGTCCAGTATAGGCATCATTTTGGAGCAAAGTGTTTTTCTCTTTGAGCCTTTTGCTCTGTGTTTCCTTTGTTTCAAGGCTGCAGGAAGGACACCGAAGCTGCAACAGCCTGCAGCCCTGTTATCAACTTTAAGTCTAACAGTGTTTTCATCGACTTTTCTTATCGACATTGTCTCACCTCTGAGCGTTGTGCTAATTCTGTAACATTTCCTGCAAAACATACACTGTTCGTTAGATTGGATCAGATCAAGCCCAGTTGTTTCTGTCATTGCCACCATCAAGTACGACCACTTCGTCCGTTTCCCTTTTTTTTTGCTCTGGCACGACAGGCGAAATTGCATTCGGCGCTGAATGAAAGTTATTATTTCATTTCTAAAAGAGAGGCCGCTCGCAGCTGCGGGGCAGCAGAAGACCACTTTTGTACCGGGAGGCTTTTTGTTTCCAGCTGGCTTCTAGTTAACT
The DNA here is from genome assembly GCA_036023855.1 of Gadopsis marmoratus. NCBI lineage: Eukaryota > Metazoa > Chordata > Actinopteri > Centrarchiformes > Percichthyidae > Gadopsis > Gadopsis marmoratus. The sequence continues at coordinate 8,826 of JAVQJF010111821.1, forward strand.
GTCTTTGTTTCAGCAGCATGACGGTAATTCCTCGCACTGTTGTTGATGCTGAACAGCTGAGCGCCTCTTGCGTAGATGCGCGTCAAGGTACCCAAACGCAATCCGTGTAATCCCGAAAACGCGCGGGGATGATCTTCAAAATAAAAGCACAACAACATGTTGAGAAAAGTGCAGAACCACGTTCGGGTTCGTGAAGTATTTAAGTGTCTTTGTTTTCCCTCGGGTGTCAATGGCAAAATAATGGCAAACATCCCGCATCAGTTACATCCATCCCATTTATTGATATAGGCTACTCGTAGGCTATCTTCTTATAGCCTGCTACTGTGTGTTTTGTGGCGGAATGTTACCGTGTTTCATGTTTATTTTACCTCATCTTTTGTCTTGATTATAACTATTAAAAATCTCAAAGTAGGTTTGTTATATCTACATTGTCGCTCTTGCCTCACTCACATCCTCGCAAGGCAGCGACATTCATTGGACCTTTATTTTTAAGCTAACAACCGGAACACAGTTGTTGTGTTCTGGCTAACTCGACTCTGCGCGGGGAGGGGGTGGGAGATGCAGATTGGGGTTGGCGGTGGTTGGGGCTGTTGTGCGGATGATTGCAGTCCAGTTCAGACCAGTTTAAGCGCTGCTCTTTATTCACCGCAATATAGCCCACTTTGTCTTGTTGTTCTCAGTGCGATGATCTGCGGATCCGCTGCTAAAAAAACACACTTTATTCAAGCGAAGTCTGGGCTGTGCGGATCATCTAGCCGTTATTTTTTCGTGGTCCTCGGTGCTGGGGGCGATGAGTGACATGAAGTTCGTGTTAAGACAAAAACAGTATGTCACACACAATCGCAAATGATATTTTCTGTACAGTAATTACCAGCAGGCTACACATCACACCGGAATACGATAATAATATAAAAAGCGACTGCCGATGCATTTAACGTTTATTTTCTATTATAGATAAAGTCATGTCTGTATGTGGCCTCTAAAATATTAATGAGCTTCACAGTAGGCCCCCCCCTAAAAAAAAGCACATTATTTCTTCACTTGCTATCAGTAGGTCATTTATTTTGTTTGCGTTCGTTTTTTGAAATAAAGTAACCTAAATATTATTCGTATTTGTATTTACACTGGGGTTTACGTATTGTATTGATAATTTTTTACGTGTATTTTTGTATGTAGCCTTTTTTTTGGTTACATTAACGGTAATTGGACTAATTATTAAGTGCAGTAGACAGGGGAGCAGATAGGCAGCAGCACGAGCGCTGACAGCCAGATGACGCCGAGAATCTCGCGCCTCACTGGTTCGAACCGGCTGGAGCTCGCGCTGCATTCACGTGCAGTGGCGTTTTCTGTAAACGCACCCTTGTTGACACACACTGCATAACCCGCGAAACATTTCCGTTTATGTTTTCATGCAAACGAAGGCAAATCCAGCAGTTAGTCGTGTCCCTACATGTATTTTTTATTTTTTTTTTACCACCAGTGAGGCAGGCTGGTATTTTTTAGCCTGTGATTTGTTGACATCGAAATGTGGAAAGCTGAATTTGATGATCGTTTTCTAGTGTCAAACACAGAATCTCTAAGTTGAATTTAGTAAGTAGTAAACGCTCAGCAGAAGCAACGTTTTCTGGCAATAAATAGCCTTCTGTAGTCTTCCCTCACAGGGTTTGAATGCAACATCAACCTCACGTGTAGCTGCTGCACGAGCTATGTCACTAGCAGCCAATAAGAGAAGACCTGTTAAACCCTCAAGCCAATCAGATATGTCAGGGGGCGGGTTTTTTAAATATTAATAGGAGGGATTAGGGCACTTCAAATGCCTCATCTGTTTGTGCTAGTCTTCATCTAGACTTCATCTAGACTATTATCATTATCCTCCTCCTCAGGTAAGAGCAATGAAATAGTGTAAGGATGCAGAGGGCTGGAAACATGTAAGACCAGTAGTTTATAGAACATCATATACGATTCCCAGTGAGTTCCAAAATAAAGAATGCAGCATCACATATTATCTGGCATCAATTTGATGTCTTTTTGAATATTTATCCCCGAAGATTAGCTAATATCATGATAATCTTCTCGCCGCTAATCCCCCCCCCCCCCATCTCTCTTCTTTTCCAGGCTCCAGCAGCCTCCCTCACCTCCAGTCAGGCCAGTGAAGTGCTACCTCTGACCCAGCTGAGATGGCTCCCACCCTGGCCATGGCTTTCTCCCGCCGCTGGTGGATGGCGGTGACGGCGGTCATCGAGAACTTGCTTTTCTCTGCTGTTCTGCTGGGCTGGGGATCCCTGCTCATCATGCTCAAATCTGAGGGCTTCTACTCCTACCTGTGCAAAGGACCAGGCAAGTCAGCGTTATATGGGTTATCATATTTTGCTTAAGTACAAAAATAAGCAAATAACATACACTGCATTGTCAAAGATGAAGTCAATAGTACCCAGTCTTTCTGTCTTATGATCTCACACAAATAAAACCTATTCTTTTAGGGGTTCCTTGTCACGTTTCAGATGTCTGAGTTGTTCTACCAAAGACACATTTCACTGTAAACCCCTCAGGTGTTTTCATTTAAGTAATGACAATCCAAAGAGGTAGAATTATCCAATATATGGACTGGATATACCACTCGATTAAAACTGTATATAAAGTAGTTATAACAGCAGAGTGCTACTCATTGTTGCTGTCATATAAGATCATATTTCAGTCGGAGCACATTTTACTGCCGAAGTAGTGCTTTTACTTTTGATACATTTAACTAATAATGCTTCTGTACTTTTTTATAATTAGGATTTTGAATGCAGCACATTTACTTGCAATGAGAGTATCTTTTACATTGTTGTATTGGTACTTGCACTCCCACAACATTGTCAGACTCACGATCAACAGTTCAAAATGAGCTAAAAGCAGCTAATGTAGCCTTTTGCAGAGGTGAGGAGCAGACTGCTTTCTCACTTTATGAGATGAACTATAGATAATTGACATTTTGGTTCATCATTTTAGAAACCGTAATTGTCAATCTCATTCATAATGACTTGACTATTATCACTACATTTTCAACAACTGCTGCTACTAATATGAACATACTTTCCATGCAAATAAACTGCATATATCTCATCTTAAGCGCTAACAATCCATCTTGTATAGCTCTCATTCACATAACTAAAGTGTTATTTCCTCAGTGAGGACAGCGACCTTTGAGAGAACAGCTGCCTGCATATTAGCAAAGGCACAAGATTCTTCTTAAGTCCAGCAGTTGGGATTTCCTCGTGGAAAATGAGTCAATATGCCAGCGGCAGGTAGACAGGCTCTGAACAAGCTTCAAAGCTATAGACAGTTCAGATTGGATTATTATTTTATTCTGTGATCAAAAACGATGCAGGGAGCTGTGTTTTCATGACACAAAATTGCTTCAAGTCAGACTTTGGTTCCTCCTAGCCAGGATTTGCTAACCACTCATTAGTAGTAACATAGGTCAGATTTAACAAGCACTTAGTAAAATGACAGTTAATTGTCATATTCATCATAAATTTGGAGTTTTGAGTTGCCTCCATTGTCCTGCAGCAGATTGTGACTGGGACCATTAAGCTCTTCATTCTCCACAGTGAGCTTGTAGTTGTGTCTTTGTCTTTGTATTTGTCTTGTTGTATCCTACAAAGGAGCAGTGATGAAAGCCTTGCAGGCTCAATTTGTGCGTATGAAGACTTTTAATGCTTTTTACTGCTCTCACGCATTCACTCACACTATCACACGGCTCTGTCTGAGAGCACTGTCTTTTTCACTGGACGTAGCCACACTGTAAAACATTACTGTGGGTCTGTGTTACCGGCTCATAGATAGTTCTCATTTCTCCATCTATCAGTGGCTACAGCACGTGTAATCGGCCGTGATTGAAACCTGATGATGTTATTGTTGTTTTTCTGATTGGATTAGGTATCTCCTG
>JAVQJF010111839.1:0-66777 GCA_036023855.1 Gadopsis marmoratus
GGTCTGTAGATATAGAGTTTGCTTGGACTTGCTCTATATTTACAAGTGCTATGAGATAACTTTGTTATGATATAGCGCTATATAAATAAAATTTGATTTGATTTGATTTGATTTAAAGGGTTTGTATTGGGCCGCTCCATGGGATGAAAAAGCATAAAGAGCTGCTTGTCACCCTATTGTGTGTTTTACGGTTGTTTATCTAGTTGTGGCTAACCTTGTGGACAGTAGAGGGAGCTATTTCCCCACAGTCAGCCTCACTGCTGTGGGCTGCGAAGTGATACTACATCTGGACCGTGACAGGGAGCCACAGCTAGACACTTTTTTGGAAGAGGTCACAAACTGGGAATGGTCTGGTTTAATGTTTACCAATGTTCAACATTACTAAAAAATAACGACGCCTGCTAACACCATTAATGCCATGACTGCACGTAAACTCTCACAAAACAGCTATAAACCAGCCAACATTCAAATGTCAATGAATAAAAAGTACTCTTTCTGGGCCAACACACATTTACGTGGAAAACATCAATTAGACTAACGTGCTCTGCAGCTTCGGCTTGCCTCGCCATGTACTGCAGCGGGTGACATTTTTTTTTCATGCAGAGGGATCAATTCTGTGTCTGTAATAAAGTCATCAGAAATTAGAGGAGTCACTACAGGTGCAGGATCTCTCCAAGTAACCTCTTTTGGAGTGGGGAATTTTTGTTTTTCAATTCTTCGGTCATTTCCTTCACCACGCCTCATGTCATGTTCCAAGTTGTAACAACTTGTACAATGATCCCTTTAATCAGTGTAACATTCAGGTGTCTGTTTTGCCTGAGAGTCACGTTGAAGCGCCTTAATGCAGCTTGAAAAATTCGTGAGACTATGAGTTGTTTTAGGAGAGTTTATATGTTTACACAGACTCTCTGTTTTGCTGGTGCATGGGTGGCGGTTCCAAAAACATACATGTTTCATGGGGTTTGACTAGATCTCAAGCCAAAGAATCAAAGGAACAAAGGAACCAATCTGTCATTGGTCACCAGGGCATTTCATGGTGTTTCAAGCTAAGTGGAACATGTAGTTGTCGTATTCTCAGGGTGCAATTTATGTGAGGAACAAGAGTCTAGCTTTGATCTGCCCTGCTGGTTAAGAGGTAGTGTTTACTGAGAAAATTACATTTCTTCAATCCATTAAAGATGGTAAAACATGGGTGCCTCCCTTCCATATACAGTAGTCCATCTGCCCTTTTTCTATAGTGTAACAGTTGTATAGGCCCTGCTGTCTACATATTCTATTCTAATGGAATGTGTCTTATTCAGAGCGACAGCCAAAATGTTTCTGCTTGCCTGAGCAGGACTGTGAGGAGCCCTGCAGGGCTCCGTCTGACTGTCTGTCTCTTTTACAGGATGCTGGATTGTTCAGTGGAAACTCTTGAAAGATGCAGCCTTGAAACAATCAGTAGTTTTTTCTGCTTTTCAACCAAGAGTTGCCCTTATCTGCATTGACAGCTCAGTGGTTACTTTTTTTTTTTTTTTAAAGCTTTAGGTTGGAGTTAGTGCTCGAGACCTTTCGTGAGACATGTTCTATCACTGTTGCTGCTTGTTAATTCAGGCCTTGATCAATACTTGTTGCAATTAACATCGACCTCTAAACACAAACAAAGAGCACTTTCAGACTGTCAATGGCACAGAAGCAAACATGTACTGTAGGACTCCTCATTAATTTCAACGAGACCACTGTGTTGAGTCACTTCTTCAAAAAGCCTCGACTGACGTTGAAGCGACAGGTAATTCATTCAAAGTCATTAGAACTCAACTCACATGCTAGCTAATGTTATAAAAGCAGCTTTATTTATACAAATGTTCCATCTGTGATGTTGAATCAATAATGCTTCCTCACAACACTCCCCAGATGGTTTGGTGTCATGATTATCTGTTCAGCAAGGCTCGCTGATCGTCTCCATTCTGCTTTAGCAGAAAGCACAACAACTCTACCACTTTTATGTTTAGAAAATTAGCATTTTGAGAATTCATTCTCCGTTAAAATCACAGTGGCGTGATCACAAAAAGCTACGGCAAAAAAATACTGCTGCATCACAATCTGATTTGATCCTGCGTTGCACTCTGCTGCTCGTTAAATACACTGAAGTGTATATACCATTTAGAATACCATCTAGCATATGCTCGTATTTGACTGTTGATCATCAAGCATCAGGGTGGAGCGTGATGCGAAGACCTTCGTGCATCAAAGGAGCGTAAAACTGCTGTTTAATCTAATGCAGCCCTTTGTCGTAGTGTTGTAGTCAGTCTGAATGCACTCTAGCAGTTGTGAAAGTAAACTTAGTTGTAAACTCATAACTTATCATTTACAAAAAGGTCAGCTATGGAATGCAGGTCCTTATATGGAACGTTTCTGCTCAACAGGATGTAAGTTTTTTGTACGTGCTGTAAAGATCCTATAGGTCCAAACCTATCTAACATGTACAACTGACCAATGAACTTGAGCTTCTGTGTTCTGGTATTCTTCCTTTGATATAGTTCTGGCTTCTGGCTGTCTATCTCCTATTGTACAATATATCTTTGTTCAACAACCAGTAGTTGTTTGTGTTTTGATTCAACTTAAGAGCGTAAAGCTGTTTCTCCACGACACAGTCTTCTAAAAGTTTAGCTGGTGTGCAGCTCTTTCATAGACACTGATCTTAATGAACTTAAACAGTTTGGTTTTACAATAGTCATCATGTCTGTACAAGAGGCACTTCCACTGCAGGCAAGATTCCTCACTGGCAACCTGCTCCTGGAGGCCACTCCAGGACTGTGATAAATCTCTGTTTGTGGGAAACAGGACCCCTTTCCCTCCTAATCTGATAGCTGTGACCTTCTGGCCCCCATTCTGTTAGCCAACCCCCCATCTCTCATTCCCTGGCTGTCTCACACAGTCAGTGACACACATTCATTGGTTGGAGATCTTAGAGATGTGAGACATGTCCTTTGAATTAGGGTCTTTGATTCAGACATGGAGTTTGTCCTGTGTAGAGTGGCAGTATAGAAGCACTACAGCACAAGCACAGCCTGCTGCTGCCAAGCTAAAGGTTTAACCTTTAAAACTTTACATGTTGTTTTGTCTGACACAAATGCAGTTTGTCATCCATTCTCAGCACCGGATCAGTGTTGGACTGTCTTACCAACATGCTTGCCATCTAGCAGGGCTAACCTTCACTCAAAGAAAGTAAAGTTTACATTCTGGGACCTACAATATATCACACTCATTCCCATGAGACTGCAACAACAAGGGTACATGACTACAAATTGTCTCTTTGAAAGAGGGCATGAGATACATGAATGCAATCTGTTTTCAGGATTCACAACAGGCTTTAAATTTAGCTTGAACAGTCCCTTTACTGTACAGTGATTCAGCTCTCTGTTGCAGCCTGTTGTTCAGGGTTACAGGGTCAGATGAGAAGTTGGGTTTTTCTGCCAGCAGGGAAATGCGGCACGTAGAGAGAGTGGATGCGCAGTGTTGGAGATTATCAGGTGACGGTATTACAGGCATTTGCCGTTGATTCTGATTGGGATGTGTTAACACTGCTGCTCAGCGTTTACATGTTGGATGGCTGCAGCTCATGCAGGGGAGTCGTCTGTGTGTGTGTGTGTGTGTTTCAGCCATATGTTCACTGGAGTTTGTGTCTGTGTGTGTCTTACTGTTTACACTGCTGTGAAGTGCTGTGGGACTGCAGCTCCGGTTTGTGTGTATGTGTTTCTGAACTTGTAGTTCCACCACATGCGGGCTCGTCCATGAGCGTCTGGATATCCTAATTTGTGTGCGTCGTTTAAAACGTCCAGCTCTGAGTGCCTGGGAGCTTAGCACTTGTATAACCACAGAGACGATGACTACACTATGACTCACAGCAAGAGGTCAACAAACCCCACTTGCTGAAATAACATCGGGAAGGGGTGGGGGGGGATGCCAAAAGGCTCTCTAGCTGCTCCAAGGGCTACAGAGAATAGACCTTCATGTTTTTGTATTGTCAACCTGGGTTGTTACAATCGTCTAGTTTCATTCCTCCCTGTTTGTGCAGCAGTTACACTTCAGATCACAGTGACTTGCTGTATAGTGTAGCCTTGCAGTAGAATATTACACTAACGTTAGTAGAGAAGGTTTACTTGTAAGTAGCAATTGAAACGCATACTTTCGCTGTCTCCAGTGCCAGTAGTGTTGGACATTGTGATGCATTCATATGCCCTCGTATTCTTAAATTATTCACAAAAGCTATATTTAGCACCAATGAGAAGGGCTCTCTCAAATTGAAATTCTATAATGACTGTCAGCATGGCATAAATCCCGCTGTGCAGTGACAGATAATAGGATGCCTTTGGCCCCTCATGGATTATGTTCCGCCGGTTTTTGTTGGTGTTGTAATTAGTCAATCATTCATCCTCCAATTGATGGTCTCAGCCTTCAGACTCATTCCTGGTCTTAGGTTTCAGGCTTTTGTCTGCACATTGTGAGGACAGACACAGGGGGGGCCTGGAATTTCAGCGCATCCGCTGCCCAAACATCTCGGGATTTCACAGGTCTCAGACACTTTGCAATATCTACACAATACTATAATACCTACATAGTCGTCATTCGTGGCAAAACCAAAGCAGTAAATGCACGAAGTCAGTTTTAATTTTTTTTTAGACTAATTCCACATTAACTGACTCCGCAGCCAAAGATATGTTGATAATTGTAAGTTAAGCATATTGAATCTATACGAGATACTTGTGTCTCTAGTTACTAACTCATAGGGTCACCAAAATCATTAAAAACATCTCTTGATATTGAGCCATGGAGATAATGTTGGTTTTATCTGCTGCTAAGATATCTGCCACCACCAAAATACAATGGAGGAGAATGGAATTCTATTAATGGTACCAAAAGCACTGAACTGAATTTAGGTGAACTGACATTTTAGATTACTGAGTGAGCTCCCTGCTGAGCTTGTGGTCCTCCGTCAGCAGTTTGACAGCAGGTCCCCAGCAGGTCCCCAGCAGGACCCAGGAGTCTCCCAAATAGAAACCATTTAATTTGTCAAGTAAAAGTTCAGGAAAGTGATGTTCTATTACTAATCATTTTAGTTCTTATTTGTCAAATCTTAGCTGTGTGTATAACATTAACATTGGTTACAAATATCAATCCCTTGTTTTACATCATAGTTAAGACAGCCCATTACATAGGCATCAATTGCCCTGCTGTTGTTTTCTGTTAATGAATTCCCACAAAGGCACATTTTTATTGCACTTTCCGAAAGTAACCCATGTTAAAAGGATTGCTTCTCTGACCTCTTGCTCTGGGTTTGATTGTCTCGGGAAAAATATATGCCCAGCAATGTAGAGGGAATGCATTCCTTTGTACACTCTCCCTTCTGTCTTCAATGTAAGGCTCAGAGGCAAACTTGTCAACCACGCAAATGTACGACCTTCATTAAGTGCAATTTAGTCTTTTCCTTGTCAGGTTTTTGTCTATAAATAAGCACACCATTTCCTAGTTCAAAGGTGACAGGGTGTATGCTTGTCCAGCCATGTCTTTTGGCAAGTTTCCCACGTTTCCGAACTCGTAAAAACTTTGTATCTGTCACTGTCGTGCAAAAACACCTTCAGGCTAATTAATTGTCGTCTTTGGAATAATAACACTGTGATTGCAGTGTCCTGACCATACGTTCTTTTCCAGACAATTTCTTCTTTCTGTCTGGATTGAGTGAGTCATTATGATTTGGCGTCTCGCGTAGTTACAAGAGGGGAAAGGTACAAGGTAAAAGCATATCATGCTGGTAGGACTCCCCACGGGAGATGGAAAGTCATTAAGTTACAGTGACCTGATTGGAATGGATGGATGGACTCTTACTTATATAGCGCTTTTCAACCGTTGAAAAGGTTCCCAAAGCGCTGTAACAGTAATCTATTACTGTTAGTGCTGTTAGTACTGAATGACTCTTGTGAAAATTCTTGCTGATTTTCTGTTAGGAAAGTGTCTGCTATGTTGTTTTTCTGAGCTGATGATGAACTCCCTACTCTAAACATTGTGTTTATTTTGGTTTACAGACTAAAAATTAATTTGATCACTTAGTTTGTTTGTGGCTGATAATATATCATCATATATAATGTTTCCTGAAACATTTCCTGATGGTCCCTTTTTTGCATAGAATTGCTTGAAAGTCACCTTGTGACTTGAGTTATTCTCCCACAGAAAGTTACTTTTTTTTTCTCTGGCAACTGCTGCAAAATAGACAAGTAAATTGTCTATATTTGACACGTTTAGAATGAACAAATGTATCAAATGCTTAGTTATATGTTATATAGTTACTTTACATTTACTGTGATCATGCTACAACCAGCCCCTTAGATCTGTGTCACTGAGTTTAGATCTTCTATTCTTGAAGTAGCACTCTTTATAAATTATGTTAGTAGTAATATTTTCTTTCTTTTTGGTTCCTTGAAGGAACACATGTTCTTATAAATAAAAGTGAGACAGACACCAGCTACAGACAATCACAAGTCCCTTAGTCATATTTGCCCAAAAGGAAGCTGCTTTTCATGTGACACACACAATACACACAATCATTTTCTTTCATTGAAATTTTCATCAAGGCACAACGTGCAAAAATAGCTTAGCCTTGTGATAAATAAGTGATATAGACTGTATTATTTTCTGTATATTGCTGTATTGCATTCATTTTTAAAGTGCCCCCTTTAGTGTTCACCCTCCCCGTTTGTTACACCAAACAAACATAATTTTTCAGACAGGATTCAGTTGGATCATCAGTGACTCCACAGGGAGCTACGGTATATAAAGTTGTCAAGCTTACGTCAAGGCAATTATTCACCTCAACATCTGGAACCTTTCTATAGGGATGGTGGCATGCTGGGCACAAATGACCTGTCCTTTCTATCAGCAACTGAGGTTAAATGCGCAAAATGCCTGCTTTCATTTTAAACCCTGGTGCTTTTAGAGAGACGCTTGCACAAACCTCCTGTTCCTTTTATCACCAAGCTCCCATTAGCAGATGTCGAGGGTCTCTGTCAACTGATCACATAGGCATTATGAGAAACGAGTCTGGGCAAGAAAGTGAGGCCAGTATTATTGTGTAACCACAGGGCCCTGAAAACAGGAGTCTATAGTGGATTGAACAATAAATGGCACCATGAAGAGCAGGTACGATGTACGCAGGGGGGTTTAGGGTATGTCTAGTGAAAGAAAACATGCTTTGAATTAGCATGAAACGTTGCTTTGAATTTGGTACTTTTTTGATCTAAATGTAAGACAAATTGTAAAAACCTTCACATGCTCCAGTGGATTGAAGTTCTTTAGTTTTACATTTTGTCATTTTGAATTGTGTTACGCTACATTTTGCCTTTTACTGCACTAAGATACAGTTGATATTGATCATATCTAAACATTTTAACATATCACAGCAGCTTTGCTTAATAATTGGTTGCATTATTGCAATAGATTGGGACTAATGTAATCCATTACATGGAATTCAGTACAGGTCCTTATCTTTCAAACCTTCCCCACAAAATGGCATTCAGTTCTTTTTGTTGAAAACTTAACTCAGCAAATCACATGACTACAGCTTTTGCTCCCACTGCAGTTTCACACAGTGTACGGTTTTGTAAAGGTAGATCTGTAGTTTTCTTATAATATTTTAACAAAGAGAACGAGTCAAGGGGAACAAATTGCCCTTCTCTGTAAAACACTGAAAGCATCGGTATTGTACACTGAAAGGCTGGGCAGTAATTCTAAGGTATCAGTCAGCAGGAGAGATCACTTTTCACTGCTGTGACAAAAGGAGAAGGAGGAGGAAGGAGGAGTTAGGAGAGGAAATATTGCCAGGGCAGCCAATACGGGGCACACCTCCTCCTGCTCTCCCCCTTTACTCTTTTGAATGGGGAAGTCCTCGTCACTCTTCCGCTCTGCCTAGTGAACTGTGTGTGGAGACAGAGGTGGAAAGTGTGTGTGAGGAGTGTAGTGACCGTGTGGACATGTCAAAGTTCATCTTGGGAGACTAACAAGTGTCAAGACTTGACATTATGCCTAAGATGAGGAGCCAGTTTGGAGTTTTGTTTTTGTTGGCCCTGTGGGTGGTCTACTCTGATGCTTGGTTCTGGTCCTGGACTGATGCAACAACTTTGGCCCCAACAGTGGACCATGAGGGGTCTGGCAGTTCAGCAGGTAGTGGGGAACCACTATCAGAGAACATTGCAAGGGATGGAGCAGAGATCATTTATGAGGAACATGGGATGCAAAAGGTTGTCCAGACTTGGGATGATATTACTGAGGCTCCTCAACTGACCACTCAAATACCTACAACAGTACCGGAGAATGCACCTGCATCAGAAAAGGGAACAGCACGGATTTCATCACACACACATAAACCTGGTAATGGAACATCTTCATTAAAGGGTTCTGGAGGATCTGATCATTTAAGTTTTAAAGGAAATGTATCAGGACTTGTAACTGGGCTTGAGTCTCAATTGGCATCAGACACTGGGTCAGATCTTTGGTCTGGCTCTGGATTCAGATCTGAAACTGCATTTGTAGAAGGAGCTGAATCTAGCTGGGTATCTGGCTTTGAAACACAGGGGATTTCTGAGGAAAACCAACAAGGAGCAGTCATGCCCGATGGTCATTGGGGGTTGGATAGTGGAGGCAGTGTAATGTCCCAAACAAATGAACAAAATCTGAAGTTTCAAAAAAGCACTTGGATCATTCAGAATAGAACAGATGAGGGCCATAATATTGGTAGCACAAAATCAGAGCAAAATCATGATTTTTCTGTCGAAATCCCCAATATCACTAGAGCAAATAGACATCTTAACAGCAGCTCTAATTTGAATGCTAATGACTTGAATTTGACAAACTATTCTCATGAAAACTCTACCCCAGGAGATTTACTAACCCCCGTTGTAGGCAACAACTCTGTAGACACTGCCAAGGTAACTAAGGACAACCAACTAGTTACTCATTTACCAGCTGGTGAATCAACAGCTAACCAGGAAGCTTTACTTAACGAAGTCTTACATACTAGACACGCTTCATTTGCTAGCCAGGCACTTTCTACAACCGTAACACCAACTACTACCCAAAAAATGTTAATTACCCAACCACACACTGCTAGCAAGAGACCAGACACTACCTTAATACCTATAGCTACCCAACCTCAAGTGACTAGTCAAGCATCAGCAACTATCCAGAAAGTGGTGGCCAGCCAACTTGGTCACATCCTAGATGCCACTCAAACATCAGCAAGTGAGCAAGAGCCTAGCCAAGCAACTTTAATTAGCCAGGCAGCCGTAGGTAGGTGGGCAACAGCTGAAAGCCGGCCAGCATCAGCCAAATCGGTATTGGTGATAGAATCCCCACAATGCTTGTTGCTAGATGCTGCTCTTCCTTTCTGCTCTTCCATGGTTGGGGAAAGTTTTGTGGTGCCCAATTACCTCAACCATAGCAGTGTGGAGGAAGTCCACGTACTCCTTAACGAATGGGCTTGGCTGTTGCGGTCACATTGCCACCATAGTTTGGAGTGGTTTCTCTGCCTTCTCTTGGTACCAAAGTGTGGCTCTCTGGACCAGCTGCCGGTGTTGCCTTGCCGGAGTTTCTGCGAAGTCTTGCGGGACAGTTGCTGGACACTCCTGGATGAGGGACGCCTCCCCGTGGAGTGCAACACTCTACCAGACGAGGAGAATGATGGGTATAAGTGCTTGTCAGTTAGTAACCAGAAAGGTAATCACTGGTTCAGATGAATCCTAGTTTTCTCATTCATTTTGAACCAGCTTTCAATATCCCTACTCCCCAGTTTGTCTGGTGTTTTCACCTACTACCCGATACCCACCCAAACTATTTACATTTATCCCTGTCAGTACAGTCAAAGACATTAACAATTTCTTGGTTTGCAGCAAAATAAGAAGAAAACTAAGCATGCTTCAAGTTTGTTAATTGTTTAAAGGAAGTTCTGGCTACAGCATAACAAGCGTGGTTCAAGCACTCTCTACAGTGTTGCATGTAAAATATGTGTTTCCCTTGTCCTTTGGATTGCATGTGACTTACTAATTGAAGGTCATTATCACACAAACACACACACACGCACACACACACACAGTTCTGTGGGCTTGTGGTTCATTACCAAACCTGTAGGCTATTTATTCAAAGGGTAATATTTTACTGAAACGGACATTTCTTGGTTTTGTACATGCTGTCTATCCTATCCTGCATTAATAGCATCAACAGATATACAGTATAGTGTTTAGAAGTGGCATGCAAACGTAAAGAATGACATGCCACAAAAAATACAATGCGAATTGAAAGAACCTCTGTCTTTACAACTACAGAGTTCCTAAATGAAGATTGTAGTAACATCACAAAACAACCATGTAAAAAAGCAAAGTCCTGTTTCCATACATAATGATTTATTTAAGTACTAAGAGTATTGTTTCTGCTTTATGTAAGGGTTTTATTTTGTAATACTGAAGAAATTGTAGCTGAGTTTGCTTTTTCCATTAGCCTTAATACATCTGAAATTGCATAAGGCAGAAGCCGGTCTTCTGTAAGCAATTTGTGCATGAACTGCTGTAGATAATTTAGCATGTAGAATTGCATGTCTCTTTTGACAGCCAGTGGCTTGCAGGCAGCTTGATGTGCACTTCTTTGTCCAGGAATGAACAGATTAGGTCATCATGCATGGGAAGCAGTCATGTTTGAATCAATGGTTTTCAGTGGGATGTCAGTTTGGAAACTGTGCTGTGCAAATGTGTTTATGACGGGGTTAACGTTACTGGAGTGGTGACACATTTTAACAGTTGAAACCTTTAAGGTAAAATAATGAATTACAATGTAAGTCACTTGTTTCTATCTGATCTGGATTGCATAATCTAGATTGTTGTAATTTAATTCGGCTATGTGCCTGATTTCTTTATTCTTATATGTTTGTGATTACTGTTTCAAAAATGCATTAAGATTCAATGAATATTTCATGTGAAATACCAGAACAGTGAATATGAGTTCCAGTAATGTTTTTCAACCAATTTAACCAACTAGTATTTGTATGATAGCATTCTAATGATTTATAGGACCAGTGTGCATTTGAGAATATTCTCCAGGACTAACAAGTACAATGCATGCCGCTAATGACCTAAAAAAACGCTGGAGAAAATGACTCAGATTTTCATTGCTACTAAGTGAATGTTGATTCATGTGAGAACATCCTGTATTCTGTATCAAACAATCTAATATGAGAAAATGTGTTTCAGTGATCAAGCTGTGCCTCAAGTTATGAACAGCTTTATAGACTATTCCCTTTTACTGGGCTACTGCCCTGCCCTCCACTCTCAGTTCAGATCACTGGAAGTTCAGGACTGTGTCTTTTTACAGCTCCGCTATCTTTACGGCAGCTTGCTTCACTGACAGACTTGAGTGGACAAGATGTCACTGGTTCCAAGACTAAGTGACGCATCGGGACCCAAATAGATTTGTGTTTGTTTGAATTGATCAAGGGGGATTAGGAGTTCATAAATGACATAAAAGTGTACTGTTAGCTTTTCTGACCCTTACTGCATAGTTTCACACTTCGCTTGTTTGACCCGAGTGTTAAGTGAGGCGTAGGGAGTTTTTAACTGCTCCATATGGGTAAGATAAAAAAAGATGATGGTATATGTAGTGGCTTTCAGACACATCAGTCCTGAAATTGCAAATAGACTGTACGCAAATTAAAAAGTATGATGTTGTTGCCATCTTTACACCCCGAGGACAGCTTTTATAGGTTCTCCAAAAGGCGTGTATGTTGGGTATCACCTGTTAGCCTCAAGGTATCACTGGACTGCTTTCAGTCACTCTAAATCATTCTTGGATAGACAGAAAGCCACTGCAGTCAAGACCATCTGGTAACGCTCATTCAAACACAGCTGTCGTAAAAATCTACCAGTAGATACTGCTTGTTAGAGTGATGGTTGAGATGAACAGACTTCATGTAGTATATTACTTTGCTATTGAGTTACTACTATCCCTGTGAGGACTCTTTGCCCCCCGAAATCCTGAACATAACTGATGAACATCAGAGATAATTAGACATTTTGTATGAGCATTCTAACCCTACGTGGTTTCTGTTAACACATCGTTGGTGTTCTTTTGGCGTAAAGCTGAATGAGGTCATGCATACATAGCCAAGAGAATGTGTTACAAAGCAATGAATGTGTGCCCTTATTCCACAAAATGCCTTATATCCCAGTTTAGTAGCCCAATAACTTCATCTTGGGCTACTGCATTTACCCACTTAAGAGTTCTATGACTGGTCAAATTCACTGACGCTTTTCATTATCTGCAGCTGTGTTTGCTTGATGTAGGAGGAGGGCACTCATATTCTCTTTTGCTCAATTTTTTCTTTTTGGGGGGGGAAGTCTTAATACCACCCCACTCCTACATTTAACTATGACCCGTCATCAAAGAATGTCTAATGATGGCACGGTGCAAGATGGCGCCGTGAGACTGGCAGCCCATTGCAGCAGCTCAAGTGTGAATATTGTTTTTATTGTGGTCATTCTTATTGTATTGATGACTGTGCTGCTGCTCCAGCAAAAACAATTTCCCTTACGGGATCAATAAAGTACATCTATATATATACACTTAATCTTTTTGAGTTGGTATTTTGGATGAAATTAAAGTTAAGGGCCATCGTCGTGGGGCAAGAAACACAATGGAACAGTTAATACGCTGAAATAGTTGAATGTAGCCTGTATAGATGTCGGAGATCACTGTGGGAAGATTGCAGAGATGTCAATGTGTGCACGGAAACTCTAAGAAATCTGTCAGATGTGATCATTTTACCACGGGGTGCTACCCTTGTAAGACAGGATTGTTAGGGCACAATAGCCCTTTTAATGATGTTTCTCCATGGTTACCAGTCTCCTGCTTGAAAGATGAGCAGTCATTCATATCAGAGTTTAGAGGTCAACTACAATTTATTTTTGTTAGATCTTGACGGTAAAACTATGTCCTGTATGCGAACCTCCAGTACTCTTGTCAGCTTAGGCTTTGTGATTGACATCAAGTGGAGTCCTGTCGCCTCTGTGGTGGTCTAAAAACATGAAAAGGATGTTTTCCTGTTAAGACATACGCTGCTCTTTTGGTGGTATCTAAATGTTTGTGTACTGTGACGGACCAGGGGTGTGTGGATGTGGGATTCACCGTAAGACAGAGACCAAGGAGTCAGAAAATGTCAACTGAAGGTGTCCTTTTATTAAGGCAAAACAGGATTATTCAAAAGAAAACAAACTACTGTCCATAAGCCTAGGAGCTCACTTCCTGGTCATGGCAGAGGAAAGCTCCGTCCGATGCAGGTGTGGCTGCTTGTAATCAGCTCCTGTCGGCTCCACGGGCCGTCACAGTACTTTTGATTTGGGTTTTGTGACTTGCACACCCTGACACCCTGACACTGATTTGTAGCACCATGGTTCCATTGAGGCGAGAATGATATTATATCTCATGACAGGAAGGCCCAAAGCTGGCTCCAGTTCTTCAGCATGCTGCCTACCAGGGAATCATTTTGAGTTGGCTCACAGGAGGGGGAAGGGGGGGGCGGCACAGTCAAGTCAGACTTCTTTGCTGCCAGAAATTCATTGCCCTCTCTGATTTATGTTGCACTGGTACAAAACAACAAACACAGTACAGGAGCACAGGGATGTCTTGAATTGGATAATGGCCCAATTGCGACACTCTTAAAAATGTTTTAACAGACTTAGAAGGAGAGCGGCACTGTCTCAGCATTTTGAATGAGCTCTAAACCTATTTAGAACCATTTCCGCTGTGCCTCTGTGAATGTCACACATACCATTTTCTTCCAAAAAGACATATTTATGAAGCCAGCGGTATGTGGCAAGGGGTTTGTTTACACCCATCATCGTGCTGCCTCAAAGGTTCGTCACTTACAGGTAGAGAACTTGGTTGAGAACTCAACAGTATCATATTACTCCTTTCCCCAGCTTGTGGTAGACCCATGTTCCTGTTTGTGGTTTGAGAATTACAGCCCAGTCTTCGCGGCGAGCCAACATGAAATCTCCTTCCTGCACTATGATGTGGTTTTTGGGTTTTTCCGAGCATTCTGCATCACCAGGTTAAGGAAAGTTGATACATAGATCTTGATATTCAACACATCCTGTGTTCATTTTTACTTTTCAGACACATTAGATTAGACAACTTGTCATGGAACTTGGTTTTTGTTACAGAGCTATTAGAGGATAGTTACAGCAACAAAATGTGCATTTAAAGGTAAAATGCATTTATTGTACAGAAACAAATCTCATAGTCATTTGCTTTGCCAGATAAAATAGTACTTGACATTGATTTAACATCATAAGCATAACAAATGACTCCATTTAACCCTGCAAGTAGCCAGACATACAGTGAAACCACAAGATCAAACAGGGATTAAATAAGCAGAAAGCAAACACAACCACCACATCATGTGACCAAATTGAATTTACAACACTACAAGCACCACAGACATAGTTTATGTTGTAAATGCATAGCTGACATTTTTCTTTCAATCATGGGATAGTCATTTTCATGTCTCCAGAGGTGATCTCAAACACAGGTCAGACCACTGACCAGCTTTTGTGCAGAGTGACGGGAGAGATCATTGCCCTTGTCAGCAGGCCTCAAGGGATGTTTTAAATGGTGATGGAGCGTAGTCAGTGAAACCGCAACGTTTTCTGGGACCGTCCAGACCAGATGTCCAATGTTTTCCCAGGGATTATACAGGACCCTGTACTTCACAAAGCTGTATATACAGTCACACACTGTATTTACAGCTTTATCAACAGGGTATCACAATCTCTGGTACCCCATCTTGGAATGTAGAAAGTAGGAATGAAACAGAGCTGTGTTCCTGGTCAGTAAGCGGCCTTCTTGACAAGACAATCTAGCGCCATAAACCCAGCACCGCTCCATTCATCAACCGTCCTTTTCTTTGCCCGACTGGCCCTGAAGCTGTCATTGGTTAACAAAAGCTATTTGGAAAACCTGATTGAGATTGCAGTTAAAATGCTAATGGTGAACCTTTTTGTGTACCCAACAATTTTTGATCTGAGAGGGAATGGCTGGCTGGCCCTTTGCTGACAATGCAGACACATTGAACAGGCCTCAGCAAAGCATTCCTTTGCCAGCCTGTCAAGCCTAGCAAGTCAAACCTTTTCACCTGCTTTAGATCCGGTAATGAAATTGTCTTTATGTACATCTTTTTTTTTAGCCTTTTTTCTTTTCTGGCATCTAGCACAATTATGTCAGAATACGTTTTTTTTTTTTTATTTGTAGTAAGTAGTGATTATTTTTGCATTTAGTGTTTGATCATCGTCTGGTTCACATGGATGTTTCTTCTTTTTGGACATCTGGTCAGTGTGAGTATTGACTAATAGGTGAGAGATTTCACTAATGAAGGGTTTGGGAAGCTTGGAACGTGGGTGCACGTGTGAGGATGTCTGATGTATCATTTGGCAAATGCATGAGCAGATCAGATGTTCGAATTAGGATAAAGAGATGGTCACACATGCATGCATGCTGCGGGACAACCAGGCTCTGTTTGAGAGATGCTGCTCACATTCCAATTTATTACAGAACTTGAAGGTTAATCTGCACACAAATGAAACCTTTGTTATGCCCAGCTGCTAATTTGCATTTAAGAAATTGCACGTTTCTTGCAAATTATTAAAGAAAGCGAATTCCAGCTAGCGGAGACATTTTTCAGCACAAATGACATTCAGAGCAAAATCATTCTCATTAATTTTCACTGCAGAAAGAGTTTTATGGCTCATGCTCAGGTTTGGAGTGTTTCTGCTTGGAAGACAGCTCACGCGTCAGGAAGATTACAAGTTAAAATGGTGTGCTTTCCCACATGATGGATTTCACCACTGAATTGCTACAGTCTTTCCTTTTCCAGTCCTGCTCTGGCAGAGATGGTGCACATAAAGAAGGAGCCGGGTTCAGACATGTGAACACAGGCCCACTGAGGAGACCCTTCAGGTTTCTCATTCTGACTTTATCAGCATAAACATCTGGTTGGCCTCGTGCAAATGAGGAGTCAAGGGCCCACAGTCTACCTAAGGTGCTCTGAAGGTGGGACTTTGTGACTGTCTGCGTCTGGCATTTCTTGTTTAATACTTTCTAATTTAGGTAGAAAACATCTCTTTAATGCTGAGGTGTTTCAAAAAGGGTTATCAAGTGACATAGATGCTATAGATGCAGATATCCAGCTATCACTTCTCTTTTAATCTGACATTTAGCTTGCTAATACATGCTGTATTGGATATTTGTTATTGGATCGTCCACCAAGATGCTATTTTGAAATTGACCTAGAGTATGATTTCTTCTGTCATTTAATGTAGGAGGTCTCACGAACAAGCTTTTTTACATTTGCATCACTTATGTAAGATTTGGTTGGTATTTCTGGCATGTCTGTATGCTATCAGTGCTTCAGTTATGTTTCCTGGTGACATGTGCATGTTAAATAAGTACATATTAGAATGTACATTCTGCTAAGTGAGAGTCAGGAATGTCTGTCAGATTGGTGCAGAGGAGAAGCGCATAATTAATGCTGGAAAGTATTTTTATTGCCATCCTCTGACGAGGACAGCTTGGCTTGACTGGGTCCTCTGTTAGTTCAGATTCAAATGTAAGCATCTTATGTCCTCAGACAGCATGCACAATGTTCAGGCTCGTGTTTACAGCGAAAAGCAGGACCTCGGGTTCAGCTAATCACCTCGTGTGTATAAGCTCTCAACAAAGCCAACTGCCAACCCCGCTGATCTCCAGCGCTCAGGGCAGTGGGGAGGCTTTGAACCGAGCGCTGGAGCTCGCACATTAGTCACCAGGTGGTAAACCAAAGCATTTCTTCAAAGCACCAGAAACTCTATTGTGATTTTTGTGATTTCTCTTTTAACACGAGGAAACATTACTTTTGATCAAAGACAAACGGTTTAGTCCATCTCCACCATGACTGTGAATGAATGCATATAGCTCTTTGTGTTCCTTGAATTCTCGCCTCCAATTATTATGCACTGACCTCGCCAGAGTCACCCAGGGTGATGGAAGCGTGAGCCAAGATATGCAGGAGGCCCAGCTGTTGGCCCTTGCGTGCCCTGGAGCAGTGACATTTTTGTCGCACAAGTCGGAAGAGTTTTTTTTACTCTTTTTTGTGTGTGTGTGTGTGTGTGTGTGTGTGTCTCCAGGATCTGTTCTGAACACAGTAGATTCATCAGTGGTAAAATTCAGAGAAATTTCAAAGTTATTGATGCGATTTTCTGCCACAGAGGTTTACAGAGATCTCATCTAATAGCTATAGTTCTGCATGTTTTCAGCTCTTCAGAAACATTTGTTTCAGACCCATCTATCACCGCAGAAATATAAAGATGCTCATCCCGACGCATACTGTCATACTGTATAGAGTGTGAAGTTAACTATGAAGTCGTATCGTCATGTACGGTATCTTCTGGACTGTGCCTTCATATTTCCCTTCAGTTTAAGGCGTTCGCTGGTCTCGTCTTTGGATTACAGGCCTTGCAATGTCTGCTAAAGTGATCTGCTTTTTTTTAGTCTCATGTGGCTCATCCTCTGCCTTTTTTGGGGGGATGTTATACCTTTCCATATTTCAGTCTGTGAGTTATAAAACTGTGGTCCCCTGAGCAGTCACTTTGCCAACGCTTCTCAAAAAAGCTTACAATTTGGTTGGAGGGAGTTGTGGAAAGTTTGCATTTGCATTTCATGGAATGTGTTGATGCCTTACACAGCACTTCAGAAAGGGAAAACGGCCTTAATTGTGCTATTGATTTTTTTTTCTTTTGTTCTAGCACAACAAATAACCCAAAATACTACTGTCCTTTGCAAGTGGCAGCGGTTTTTCCTGCATCCATCAGGCACATTCACTTAAAGTCAACCCCAACAGCCTAATAGAGCCTGGTCTAACATTACACCCTGCCATGCAGCCTTAACTTCTAACCTCCAATATATGTCATGCGTATTGTGTCCTCACATCTTTTTTCTCCACCCCCCCTCTAGAAGACACTGGCGTCTCCCTGCTACAGCTGATTGGGGATCCTCCTCCAGCTGAGATCACCCTGGTCTATGGGGCCAACAACAGCCCTGGCTACATCTTTGGCCCCAATGTCAACACGGGCCAGCTGGCCCGTGCCCACCTGCCGAGCCCATTCTACCGGGACTTCGCCCTCAACTTCAACCTGAAACCCACCTCTGACAGGGGTGGCGTCATCTTCTCCATCACAGATGCCTCACAGCAGATCATGTACCTGGGTGTTAAACTGTCAGCCGTGCAGGGCGGCAACCAGAATGTCATCCTGTACTACACAGAGCCCAACTCAAAGCAGTCATATGAGGCGGCCAGGTTTCTTGTTCCCTCCATGAGGGATACCTGGACTCGTTTTGCCATTGCTGTGAGGGATGACAAGGTGACGTTCTACCTCAACTGTGACACAGACCCTCGGGTGATGCGCATTGAGAGGTCCCCAGACAAGATGGAGCTGGAGGCCGATGCTGGGGTCTTTGTTGGGCACGCTGGAGGAGCCGATCCTGAGACGTTTCTGGTGTGTACTCAGGCTTTGTCTGTTTTGAACAAAACAATATTCAGGACATAACAGGACATTAAATGATTTAAGGGCTATATGATGTACCATAGTTATTTTTAAAGCTTTCATAGTAGAAGAAGAAATATTTCCATGATGTTACCGCACTGAATAAGTCAGACTAATTCTTGTGTTGGAGTCAGAAGAATCTCACATTTCCTGCTACTTCATTCTCGAACCAACATAGACTGTGATGAGACAATGACGTTTTGGAAAAGTGCAGAATAGTGTTTTGATGTTCCAAAGTCAATGATGTGAAACACTTTGGCTGGATGACTCTCATATGATATGATTGCTCAAATTGGCCTATTCTAAACCATAACATAAATGTCTTACTCACCTCACTACCTTCTTGAGAGCAGTCTACAAATAATTGGAAGACCTCACAGCTGGAATGTAATTAACTTCAGTCATTTGACTGCAGTAAACTCACAACAATAACCTTTGCTGTTGCTGTTGCTGATCAGGGTTATAGTGGCTACCTGCCCAGAGGAAACATGCAACTGTAATCAGTGATAATCGTTCATTCTGCTTCTGAGAATGCAACTAATAATTTTTTTCTCTTGCACAAAGCAAAACAAAAAAGTAAAAGGACAAACCCATAATTCTCTGCATAAGCCCCGAACAATTCAAGTGTTGATGATATATGACAATACTTTGTTTTATGTCCTTATAATTCACTTAGAATCTGGGGGGGAATTACTTTTTGGACTCTAGTACTAGTTTGACAATTATAAGCCCAGAAGACAGATCATTATTTCATTTCTTTCGAGGTGAGACTTGAAAATACAACAAGTCGAGATCTTTAATTCCTGCAAATCTTACATATAAAGATATTTAAGAACTTCTACTGTCCTAGATGGAAGCCACTCAGTCACTGTTAATAGATGGCAGGCGTCTTATTTTCAGTCGAAATACACAACATGACCATGTTGTCTTTCTCCCTCTGAGTCATGACAGCGATGCTTTTCTTTGCCATTCTCACTGCTTGTGTGGACTTAAATGACCTCCCTGTTCTGTTAATAAGACTGAACTGACCCCACGTAACCATAAAGGCAGAGCCACTTTAAAACTAACTTTACAGGCGAGAAGAGAAAAGGTGGCTATTCCCTCCATCCACTGCTAAAAGGTATCTTTTAATAATGTTGAGTCTATTGTTACATAATAAAGAAAACATAAAGAGATGTTTCATTGCTAAATATGCCCAAATTCTAAATGAGGACTTCACATCTGGCTTCAGGTCCTTGAAATAAAGTGTTAATAAAAATAGAGTGATAGCCCAGCTGAAACATCATCTCTCCCTTCATCTCTCAGCTGTAACACTTGTTTTCATCTTTTTTATTGCCTTGTTTGAAGACGCCCTGGTTTTTTTTGTGTGTGTGTTGTAAGCCAATTTGAAAACTACACAGTTCAAGTTTTTCTTTTTCTTTCAAGTGCATCTAAGGTATTTCCTTGTGGTCGGATATTTTGTCAGGAAGATGTTTTGTGAACTGGTTATTTTGGAAAATGGAACGCAACCCAGGAAGATGGCCATGTGCTATTTGTTGACCCTAACTTGGCCCTTAGCTAGAGAGGTCTTGTGAATTTAATTTCTCTAATCCAATCTAGACTTAGCGAGCCTCTTTGGCATCTAAATATTTACGTTATGTATTTATAGAATGGACATTCTGTTCTGAAATGGAATTTGTTTTGTGGATGTCCATTTTCCTCGTTATCCATCACTAACAAAAACATGCTGCAGTGACAGTTCAGTCCAATCCAAGATTTATTGGGAAGATCTAAAGCACTTTGTTAGAAAAAGACCATAACATGTCAACTAAACGTTATATAATTTACAAAAAAAAAGCCTCAATCAGTACAGCCAGTAAAAGCCTGTGCAGAGGCAGGGTTTGAATGTCAAAGAGCCTTTGCTATTTATCTTCAAAGCTCTCCTAAAAGGTCCATTTGACGTTTTTTCTCAGAGACATAAACGTGTCCTGAAGAGTCAACTTCAAATAACTAAGTGGCAGAGAAACCACCTCTTCATACACAGCTAATTGCCCTTTGACAGGCAGTCAGATAGCATTCTTGCCATCTGTGTGAGTATCCCATGCGGGGGGGGGATAGTGGCACTCCACAAGCACAGGCTAAAATTGCAGACATCAATAGTCCCTCTGATTTTGTGGGAAAGGGGGAATTCCCTGAAAAATATCACAATAACCCTGGCAGCAAGTTCTGAGATAAGCATTCATGTATGCTGAAAGTGTGTGTGTGTGTGTGTGAAACACCATGTCCTTGTTTTGCAACAGGGGGTGATGGGTGAGCTGCGGGTGGTGGGAGACCCCCGCGCTGCTGAGAGACACTGTGAAGAGGATGAAGATGACTCAGATATGGTGAGTGACAGCTAATCACATTCTGCAGGGCTGTGATAGACACAGAGTCATACTCTGAAAACCTTGAAAATGCTTTAGCTTAACTTACAGTAAAATAATTAGCCTAAACCTGACATTTGGATATTTGACTTTGGCTACCAGTGACAAAACACATATACGTAGGCTTGCTGAGTCGGTAGTGCATCCCACCACACAGCAGCTTTAGCCACGTTTGTGAACTGAAGTGACAAGGAGGCAATACAAAGTCAACGGAGAGCGATGAATTGTTTTCCCCGAGCATGCTTAAATATTTAAATTAGGGAAGGTACTGACATTTCACTGACCTTTGCGGATTTATTGCAGCATGCTACGTCAGTTATGATCCATAGTAAATCTGTAACAGATAAGAGTCTGAGAGCTGGCCCTTTTTTGCCGCTGACCCTGACCACCCACACACAAACACAGGTGCTTCGCTGCAGCCCACCAGCAGCCTTAACTGTTATTTAGTAAAACATCGCCTCCACAGCTGTTCTCCTCGCCGAGACCACCAAAACCTTGTACTGACAGAATACGGATCAAGATTTCACCGCTTGTTGTCATCCGACCTTTAGATGTTGTTTGGATTAGGTGGGAAAATCACATTCCAAGTGGAAATGACAGGTTTCTGATTGCAGGATGCGTCTTTCATCTCAAATGATAACCTCACACACACACACACACACACACACAGCTGTTCTCCTGTACAGAGGACACGTTCAAGGTATAGAATTACCCAGGAGCTTTGAATCTAACAGGAGTCCTAGTTACTGTATTGTAAATTGTCTGATACAGCATATGTACATGCATTGGACCAAATGACATTTCATTCATGCGTTCAGTATGAAACTACACCTTAATTCAACCAGGTAAATGGCTCATTGAGATTAAAATATCTGTTATGAGAGGGACCTAGTTAAGAAAGGGCCCAGAGTCACAGCAGTGAAGACAAGACAACTAAAACAGTCCAATAATACTGTCACACAGACCACTGATAGCATTGGGGTTACGTAGTTAAAATATAACTACACGTAAATTGCTAAATTCCTTCATGGCCGGCCTTGAACTTTATCAAGAATTCAGGCAGAGTTCATGAGCTGACACACGTGGTGCAGATCGTCAGATCATCAATGCACTGAATAAAACAGTGTGTGGACATTGAATTAGATTTAAAATGTACGATTTGTCTCCTCAGCCTTCAGGTGAAGGAAGCGGCTATGAGGAAACCAGACCCCCAAAACCAGCCGCGGAGAAACACAGATGGACGGTATGGAATCGCTTGTTTATTATGACTGAGCTCTTTTACTTATGGCGAATGGTTTGACAATATCCACCTGCTGTTGTTTGTTTCTCCTCGTCATTTCAGCTCGGCTAAATGATGTTTCATTAGTAACAGTTTATTTTGCTGCCCTAATTCTTCTTGATTCAGTACGTTGAAACATTGTGGGTTTTCTCAGTGGAACCAAATACGTTTGATGTAAAATTGTGAAATGAAGAGTGCATAAGAAAATGAGAAGAAGACTGAATGAAGAACGCTTTGTTCCCTAAGGAGGATTCCAACAGCTGCTCAAGCCGGACACGTATACCTGGCCGAAGATTATTAACAGCAGGCCGTGTTTTTGCATCCTGGTGTTACATACACCACTCATGTCTCAAGTTACTCGGTATAAGGGACTGCACACTCATCCCTCGAGAGATTAAAAACTGCTGAGTTGATGTCTAGAAATTGAGCCGCTTCTGTCTTATACATTTGGAGACAAAGACATTTTACATGGAGAGTGTGGGACCTTGGGGAGTTAAAACCGGGCCTTTCGAAAGTTTTAATACTAAAATCCATCTGAAATTCTACACACACTGTCACGCTCATGCAGGTTCTCTAAATCATTGCATCTGCGGTCTTCCTTCATCTCTCCCTTTGTCACTCTCTTTATCTCCCCTCCCCCGTTGTCTTCTGCTCTCTGTCTCTCTCACACTCTCACACAATCAGATTCCACAGACACCCACTCACATCCTCCTCCCACCCTCGGAGATAGCCATGCAGGCTGAAATGTAGCACAGCCCCCTCCCTGCACCACCACCACCACCACTGTGCGTGCATGCACTTCCACTCACAATTAGAATTAGAAAAACCAGATGTCAATTTGGACTCGATCTGATCCAAGACAGAGCCCCCCCCCCGCCTCAAGGCTTTGTCAGTTCCTGTGCACAGTTGATTGAGAAACCAGCCAGAATAACAGAGGTGGAAAGAAAGTTAGAGGAGACAGGGAGGGCAGAGTCAGGCACCTCAGGTCGGAAGTATTTTCACCATTACTGCCAAATTCCCTGCCTTGATGCGCTGCAGCTTTTACAAGGGGGCTTTTCCATCTGCTCAGTAGGCATTTATTAGCATCGTGTAATATGCAATGTAAAAGACAACAGCTGTCACCTAATGCCTACCTGCCACTGTCTTTCCTTCTGATTTCTGTTAAAGTAGAACCTACACTGCACAATTGTCCAACCAGTGCAATTAAGGCAAGTCTGAGCAGAGACAAGTCATAGAGGGAGAGTCATATAAGCGAAACTTTCCATTTTGTCATCCTGGAATTCATGTTGATGGATGGCAGAGCTAGTCAGTCAACCTTAACAGTGCCACTGCTGCAATCCAAGTGTCCCCATCAGCATGAAGCCCAAAGAGGAAATGTTTCAAGAGCATGATTCTAACTTGATGTAAAGCACATTATTGTTTGAGGTAGAGCATATTTGCAATTTTTTTTAATGTCCGTTAAGACAGACCTGCAAATAGAGACTTGAGATTCATGAAAATCGTTTACACTCAATGAGCAGAACAAGTCAAGGAGAATACAGTAAACATGTTCACATTGATTTACAGAGTAATGAAGAAATCAAAGTCGCTGTCGTGAGATCGCTCACAATTGATCGAATTTGTAAAAGTAAAGCAGAATGCTAAAGGAGCCTTGGCTTTAATTTTCTCAATTCAAAATATCTTAAGTTTAGCTGAAGTAGCTAACTAATTGCCTAAGAGGCAATGCCTCTTTTAGCATGCCTTTAACTCTAAATGAAAAGCAGCAATTCCAATCATTTCAAAGCCTGATTCCACTTATGTATATTGTACAAGACTGCTGAATTTTCTGAACAGCCAGACTGTTCATCCTTCAACAAACTCCAGAAAATGTGCAAAATGTGCCAATTCCAACACGTTTCCCCTGCGATACTTCATAATGCATGCACTGAAAAAAGAAAAATCCCATCCTACACTGCTGCAGAGGTGGAATATGTTCGTTGCCGAGGGAGCTGCATACCTGCTCTGAGATTCAGGGGGTTGTGTGGTTCAAATCCATCAACGCTATTCTAAATCTGGGAGCCTCCCACCTGTAAACCCCAGCTATGATGGATAGGTAAGGGAGTGAACAAGCAGGGTATTCTTTATCACATTAACACGTACAGTATATTAACTTAGTCAATAATGGTCTGGCCAAATTCTTAGCATAGCCAGTGCCTTGCAACACAGTAGGGAGGATAGATTCCCCGAGAGGAAACTGGTTAATTATCAACACTGGCTTCACTTTGCCCCTCCAGCTGCCCCTCTCCTACATTCTTCATCCCACTCCTGTCTTGAATTCCACAGGTGACCATTCGAGGTGTGTCACCGGTGAAGAATGAGCTACAGACGGGGGGTTATTTGCATTATTTCTTCGCCCTCTCTTTTTTTTGTTTTTTTTTTCTACCCAAAGACAGTTTGGGAGCAGAAGTGACCCCACCTCCCCCAACCTTCAACTACTCCTTCTCTCAGTCCTGCTGAGTTTTTAGGGACGGAGGACTATGGTAGACCGGAGGCTAACCTGTCTTTCCTTTGTCTACAAGCCCACCCACAAACACACTTTACTATAAAGGGTACACAAAAACATAAAAAAGTATACTTTCTACATATATGAATCAATTGACAAAGCAATTCTTTTGATTTGTTAATGCCGTTTTACAAAGGCAGTACAAAGGTCAAGGAAAAAAGAAATGTCAGGCAGAAATCTGACACACACACACACACACCGCATCCTTCCCTTTTATTTGATCATGGGGTTTTACTAGTTCAGCTGTGCTGATTAAAATTTGGGTTTGGATTGGCAGCAATGAGGTGACCACACATACACACACACACACACACACACACATAAAGACAGGGCACATTTAAGCTCTGCCCACACCTCAGGGGAAAACATTTAACCACTCTCCACTTACTTTGTATTGCGTGAGGGTGCCTCATTGTCACTTCGGTCTGCTAGCAAACAACAGAAACCCCATAAGCTGCTGTGTGGTGGGATGCGCTACCAACAGGCTGAAGAACCCAGAACTAAGTATTTATTAGCTGCCGAACCCAAAAAAACTGAGCCTTTAAGGAGACAAAAGTGGATACAGATGTGAGGCATCAGCAGGAAGAAGGGGTACATGTGTCTATGTATGTCTATGTGTGCAGCAAGAATTTTGTCACTGCTCAGTCAAATGTATATAACTATATTGCTGTAAGTTAAGATAAAGCATTTTTGGTAGTATTGCATACTATCAAAATGCTGTCAGTAAGTATTGAGTTTGTCCTCTCTGGTAGACACATGGTGCTAAAGTAATCCTCTGACATGCTGAAATCTAATGTAGTCATTTTCCCCTCCGGTGGGCGTGGTTTCCATAGAATGACGCATTGTGCTCTGTCTCTATACACACAAATCCAGAAAAATAAACACCAATTAAGGCTGGTGTATGTTATTTGTATTGAATACAAACTCAATCGTTGTACCTTGGGGGTCCGTATAGCTCTGGGTAATGACATTTACCAAGTTAAAAGTAGGGATTAAAAGTGTTACAGACTGGAGGCTGTGTTCCCTGACAGCCTTAATAATGTTCACTTAAAGAGGAGTTTTGCAACAGGGCCCAGGCAGGAGATGTCTGACAGTGATTAACACATAAACTGCAATTTACGGAAAACCACAATTTGCCAAAAAAACAAAACATGGAAAGGTTTGGTTCTGTTCCTGGTTTGCCGTGCACATGTTGACTCCAAAAACGCTTGTTGCAGTGCTGGGAAACGGTCTTGCTAGTTAGGAAGAGAGCTTTGGCTGCACAAACTATAAACATTAGTGCAAGTGAATGGTAACACTGTGTCGAAACATAAGTCATTTTTGTTGGGATTGTTTGTGATTCATGTTAACAAGGCCTACATTTTCCCATGCAGTGACATGGTTCTCACATTGTTTTCAATCCCTTGAAAAAATTTATTGTTTTCAGTGTAGGGGGGAGACCAGTGGAAATTAAGCCATCAAATCTAGACCATGCTCAGAGAAGCTTCCAGTAAATGTCATCCATTGCCTTTTTTAAATATGCATGACTGTTTTCCTGCAGACCACTCCACCATCTTCCCGGCCCATTCAGCAGCCACCACTGACCAGGAAAGAGGAGGTTTCGGTTACAAGTGAAACAGGTGAGTTTATCTGGACACAGTCAACACTTCCTTTTCACTCACAGCCTTTGAGTTAGACCATTCTGGTAGCAGAATATTGTTTGGGTGTGCTCTACCTGACAGAGTTTTGTCAGTCAGGCAGAGTGTTTTTACAGATGCTGTTAGATCTGCAAATATCATTATAATTAATACATTTGTAATATTAATTTTGTAAAATAGATGTTGTACTTCCACGTGATAACACGACTTGGCTCACATGTTGGGGGGGGGGGTGATTATGATGCTATAAGCACATGGTGTTGCAGAGTGCTGGCTCCAAACAGATTCACTGACACATGTCTCCATCTAGTGGACATGAGGATTAATGCAGGGGTTGGAAGTGCCATTTGGGATGAGCATTGAATTGTCAGTGTAGATGTTGCCTGCTGTGTGAATTGCATTAAAATAAAAAGTTTTCATCTGAAGCCAATGTTCATGGTTTTAATAATGTTGAACCTTTCCATGTGTTCTGCCATCCACGGTTAAAGATGACGTCAGAATATTTTAGCCCCATATTACTAAGTTTATAACCCACAGAGAATGTGTACCTTTTTACAACATCTGACTTTCACTATGACATTAATCTAGAAACTGGGAAGAAGGTTGGGGAAAATGTCTGAACACGTACTGTACTGCATGTACTGACAGTACTCGCATCACTTGTATGGCAAAGACGCAGCATCCTTTCAGGTGCATCATCAGAGCGACCAGGATCTAGTCATTTTCAAATTGGATAAAATATTACATATAACGATTCCTTACCTGTATTTGTAATTGCACACAATTTACACAATATTTGTAATTGCAGAGCTTGAAATTTAACCACAAAATGCTGCAATATCAACATAATTAAGGTACCTGTAAATCACAGTATTATAGTTTTCTGTTGTTACTGTATCTAGGTTTTACTTGAGATGTTTTGTTTAAATTGTGGCTTGTAACTATAGTAGTAATTGCAATAGAGAAAATAATACACAACATATACTTTTTGAATGGTTAAAGTGTAACTCCACCCTCAGATTCTGCTAGAAGTGCATAGTGGATACATAGTGCATAGTGTTTGTGTCAGGAGACACAGGGAGACTGACTGACACTGATTAGAGTCATTTTTATATACATTTCATGACGTAGACAGGTCCCAACCGGTTTACTTCATGTCAGTGTTGTCCTTGCACATTCAGGGCTGATTTAAAACAGTAGAAACATTTACAACCCATGAAATGCTGATTTTTATAAATTTGGTGAGAAATGTCAATATTAAACAGCACTGATCACAGCACACTCATATAATTTACTTTACAGCTCAAAAAACACGTTAAAGTGTGCACTACGTCTTTAAAAAGTCAAGTCCCTTGTTGATCATCCAGAGAAACAGTAGCAAGACCAGACTCAAATTGAGTGGACAAAATAACAAAATGGCTTACCTCACGTCCTGAAGCATTCATGTAACTGACTTGATATAGGGGAGAATTTAACACTGTCTTTTGCATTGTGTCCAGCAAGTGACTCCCAGTACGTTTCAGTTTCTGTGGAGTCCAGGCCCGGACTTCCTGGGTCACCAGGTGGGTCGAGGGGGGTTAAAAACACAGAGACCAGAATCCAAATCTTCTGTGTTTTATTTCCTTTTTATTCTCTGGTTTGATGTTCTGCCTGCTTCATGTGTTCTCCTCATGTGGGACCACACATGGCTTTCAAAAGCGCACAAGCATAAGAATGCGTGAATCTATCTATTTTATGCTTTTGGATTCATGCAGGGTGGTGAGCGTGGTTGTGTATAAGCCGGGGGGGGCTGTTCAGGCTATAATCCCCTGAAAAGATATATGCAAGGAAGAAAATAGACGAGCTGAGAGAGGAAAATAGCACAGGAGAGAAAATGGAAAAAGGATATGAAAACAATTTTGGTGAATCTTCACATAGATTTTTCATTCCTTAAAAATAACACAGATTGGATAAGCAGGGCTAGTGTTGCATATTCGCTTAGGCCAGTAATGCTATGATATGTGGCATTAGATTTTCAGTGAAAATGACATGCTTATGTATCAGTTCAGAGGCATGGGATCCATTTTTCCATTGCTAAACTCTAACCCCTCTAATCTGAAAGATTGGAAAAGCCTGCTTAAAGCGGACAACATTTCGCTCTGCATGTCACTGTGACGTCTACAGAACTGACAAAGTGGGTTGCATTTTATACAAGCGCCACTGAAAGTGACACATTCAGTGGGAAGAGTTTAAGGTCAATTCAGCTCACGCCTGAAAATAAATCTCAGGATGGTAGTGCATGCAGGCGTGGGAAGGTGTGTTCAGTTTCCACCGGAAAATTTACAGCTGTGCCCACTGGGATTCTCGCGCCGTCAAGCAAAAAGTCATTTTCTCTTCCGCTTTCCTCTTCTTTTGGGTGCAGGAAATACCCTGTTTATTGTTTTGGATGTGGGATAGAATCATTAATCATTTCTGAAAGGTCTTTTCATGAGGGTATTAATGACTCTGTCCTTTGTCTTTGTTTCCAGGGCCAGTTGGGGCTAAAGGAGAAAAGGGTGACCGAGGGGATAGAGGAGACAAAGGAGACAGGGGTCCAATTGGGCCGAAGGGAGAATCTGGCTCAGGCTCTGGCTCCAGCTCACGGGGTGGAGCCCGTGGAGACAAGGTTTGGGCCTTTTTTTAGATTCTATCTTAATAGTGGCTGGAATATTAGACAAGTAATCTTTGTCACACAGTTTGAGAGTTGCGTTTTTTTAAACTCAGTTTGTCCGTCTGAAGGTCACAATGGGCAGTGAGTTAGTTGGTAGAAATGTGAGCAATGATGGAAGAGAAGGAAGAGCAGGGGCGGGAACAGCAGCCATATGAGCTTTGGTGAAATGCCCCAAAAGAACACCAGAGGGAGCATGTGCAATATAATGTTGAGCCATGTTTTATTTTACTTGGTTAAACATTTTATTTATTTCGGTACGTACTGTGCATTTTATTTTTTACACTGGATACACTGTGAGTGTATGTGTCTAGCTCCACCTTACAATGATTGTTTAATCAGGCAAACCCTCTAAAGTGAGTATTGGTTTTCTTCTGTCTTATAAGAACATACACAGATTCAGCCCAGCAGGGAATCAGACATGCAAAGACAAGAGATAAAAGCAAAATACCAACTATAAGTAGCATTTATGCAGATATGCATCAAACAGAAGCACGACACAGGATAAAACACTCAAAAACACGATTTATTTCTAACAAACGTCGCATTTACATTATGATTAGGCTATGGTATATTATGATAATTGGTATTACGGTTAGAAATAGTGTTAGGGGTTGGTGTTACTGTGTAGTTCTGTAACTCAGCAGAATTAGATTTCCATCTCAAACCTGAGGTGCTGTATGTGAAACAAGTGGACGTGTCTGTGGGTATGTACAGTATGTCAGTGCATCCTAATGTGTCAAGTCACATCAGATGGCCAATAAAGACTGTCGGCCCTGACCTGTCACTGGTTGTTCTTTTCATTTTCAGGGAGAACCTGGGGAAAGGGGAGCAAAGGTAAGTTGGAGATTATCTCATGTTTCGGCTGAGTTTTGGCTCTTTGACTCAACTAGAAGCAAAGTTGCAGAGACGCGTAAAAGTTACTCAACATTAAATAAGTACTGTTGGTCTTTTCAACACCTGCTTCATGCACTGATGTAACAGGCGTCTTGTATCAGACTGCTACGACATAAGAAATTCATATTCCATCATTTGGATTTCTGGTAAAGATGAATGTAATAACTCAAACTAATACAGATCCACTTCAAGTTGACAGATATGGAGAAACTTCCATTTTGAACTCCTCTTGTTTAATCACTGAGTCTTCTTTCTCTACAGGGCAGTGCAGGCTTTGGCTACCAAGGAAAGAAGGGAGAGCCCGGCCCCTCTGGGCCGCCTGGTCCCCCTGGCCCTCCAGGGCCTGAAACTGAGTATTCAGTCAACAGTGACGGCTCAGTTGCTCCCAGAGTCCCCGGACCGAGAGGACCAGCTGGACCACAAGGCTCCCCGGGCCCCCAGGGACCACCTGGAGCTGATGGAGAGCCAGTTAGTATTCTGCAGTTGAATTATTTACATGAACACAATTAACACAACAGATGTGCTGGTTGTTCAACCAAGATGATGAGACCAAACAACTTTTTGGTTTCATATATTATACTTTTAAACAGGTTAAATAGAAAGTTAGAACTTATACGTGATTGTAAATGTATCTCAGAGGTCTTGTATGTCATTCTTTGTTTCAATCTCACAGGGTGATCCTGGTGAGGATGGAAAAACTGTAAGTTGGTATTTTTTTCATGCACAATACCAACAACACTGATAAATTACTTCAGCTCTTATCAATTGACAAAAGGTTATGTGATGATGGATTGTTAAAGCAGATACCTGCTCCTTTACACCTTGCTTTTTCCTGTTAATGTTTCCTCAACACAGGGTCCTGATGGACCGCCAGGCTTCCCAGGAACCCCGGGTGACTCTGGACCTAAAGGAGAGAAGGTTAGATGCTCAGTTACATTGACAGAAATAACAGAAGACAACAAAGTACAGTAGAATGTGTAAATTGGAAAAATAATTTGATTTTAAATTGACTGATATGAGTTGTAGAACTCTACCTTGTCATAATGAGTCTTGTACATACAGGGAGACCGTGGAGAGGGTCAACCTGGCCCCAGGGGACCCCCAGGACCCCCGGGACCAGGATTCAGATCTGTGAGTTAATCTTGGCTTCAGCCACATGCTGCATAATGTTTAGGCACAACATGTATTGTATGTATACTTGTATGTATGTATACTGCCTGCCTTTGTGATTCATTTGTTGAATCCAGCTGATTTTAGTTAATGTATTTCAGACTTTTGTGGACATGGAAGGCTCAGGGTTCGCTGACTTGGAATCTGTTCGGGTGAGATTAATTCCAATTTTAAATAGTACTCTCAAAAGTAACAAAATATGTAATTCTGTAACCAGCATCTGTAACTGACGATCAAACCACAAAGATGATAAGTTGTTGGTGAAAGACAGAATTTATTTTCATTTATCTTTCATCTGCATGTCATCATGGATTACTGTAAAGTAGCTACTGTATATGCAAAAGGATTTTTGTTGTTGTTGTAGGGACTGCCTGGTCTGCCAGGTCCCCCTGGTCCCCCTGGTCCTCCTGGTCCCTCCACAGCAGGAACATCAGTGAGTTCTGGGGCATTCGGACCACCAGGAAAGGACGGAGCACCCGGTCAACCTGTAGGTGTCAATGTGTTGGTTTCTCAACACCACTAGCCAAATAATTCTGACCGTAGTCGAACCAAATGAACAACTACTGTACACCTGAACCGAATCTTTTGGACTCTAGGGGTTATCTGGTTTGCCCGGTGCTGATGGCGTCCTAGGACCTTCTGGTCCCAAGGGCGAAAAGGTAATGATCTTGTGAAAATAACTGTTCCTTCTGTAAAGACTAACAAAATCATAGTCACAGTGTAAACACGAGATAGCTGTTTAAAGTCAAAGTGAAATTAAAATCAGTTTTGCTAAAACGTAATTGCAAATATTTAATTTGGTGCAAATATCTGTGTGGGCTGGCACTGATATAGGAGATGGACTGATGTTGTTAGGTGTTGCTTAGTCCCATCTATTTTTTAAGCAATCTCTGCATTACCCGTGTTGTGATTTGTGTCATAATTTGAATCACTGTGTATTGTTTGGAGGTCTGAGGTTACAGGAGTACGCGGTGCTGTGGGTTTTAACAGTCTGGTCACCACACGCTAGCTTGACTGGTCCGTTCTATAATGCAGGCCGAACACAACACTGAGTTAGCGGGAGCTGCCAATGACTCAGCAAGTGTTGAAATAATATGAACATAAAGAAACGTCTAGTGGAAATTGGTGGGCTGGGCTAGTCTAGGACTAGGCCTCTCTTGCTAGCTTGCACTTTCCCAGTGGGGAAAAACTAAGTTAACAACAGTCAGTCCTCTCAAATGTTGTAAAGGGCGCCATGCATCGCAAATTTTACATAACCAACATGTGAGCTTGTTGAAGAAAGGGGGAAACAGCCCTTTACAGCTTATATATGTTTATGCAAGCTAAGACGTGTTCAGGTCAGTAGCGCACCATGGCAGTTGACATTTGACGAGTCTGCCAACAGCGCTGGCCCTCAGATGTCTGTCAACTGGCCGCCCAGAGGCTTGAAGCTTAGAAGAAGCTTAGTTTACCCAAATATGTCCAAAAATAGTTTTTTGCGCTCTTTTGAACAAAAAAAAAACAAAACATGCACCATAGCCACAGTATTACTGTAGATTAACATTTCCTTACACAAAAAGATGGGCTAATTAAAATTTCAGTTATTATTAACATGTTTTGTCCAACTCTTTTCCCAACACTAGGGTGATTCAGGCGAGCTGGGTCTTCCGGGAGCAGTTGGAGAGAAGGTGCAGATATATGAACCTAATTGTTTTCCTTTAGTTTTCGTTTTCCTTTCTCAATTTTTACTTAAAGTAGCTGCCGCTTCACATGGAGATCTACACTACTCCCAAAAAGAACGTACATAACTTCAAGTGTGAGACGTGGCGTGCTTTTGGGATTTTTACAACTGTGTAATGGTTCGACAATTAGAAGGACACATCAACTTTTCATCCGACTATTTCTAAATCTTCTCTCATCCCTTTCACTTCTCCAGCCAAGCTCTTACTTTTCTTTTCTCACCAATCTGCTGCCTCACTATTTATCCTCCTCCTACTTTCCTAAGCCTTCCCATCTGCAGGTAACTGGGCTCCAGCATGTCAGCCATCAAATGGGGATTTGTGTCTTCTAACAATATGCAAATGTTTTTCAAATATTGTCAGCTAAAGACTTAACTTTATTTTGAGTGCTGGCTATGGTTTGGTTTAACATTTGGTGGTGACTAAATTTGGTCTCAGCACTGCTCTTACTAGTACTGATCTGCGGCATGACACGGTTATTAGTTGTTTTTAGAAGGATGCATGAGATGCCTGGCAATGAATTAAAACAATCCACATTACCACACCATGATGAGATGCACTTCACTGAAGATGAAAACTTTTAATTTATTCTTTCTGAACACAGATTTTACTCCTTTGATTCCATCCTACAGGGAGCTAAAGGAGCCCCTGGTTTACCGGGAACTTCAGGAGAACCCGGACTGGCTGGTCTGCCTGGGCCCATTGGACCAGTTGGGCGACCCGGGCCTCCCGGGCCTCCTGGGCCAAGTTATCGGGTTGGATTTGTAAGTTCTCTATTTGTTTTTGTGAGGATGCCTTTTGGTAGAGTTGACAAAATCTCACAGTAAAAGATCAAATAAATCTAAATTATATATCCTGTAATGTGGTTGTCTTGAACAGTGCACCAGGGGACAGCTCATGTCATGATAAAATATATCGAGATATGAAAAGAAAAGATAATTCAAACTAAACTCATTTCGACAGACACATTGCAGGTCCACAGCTTTGAGGTTTAGTAAGATTCTGTTATTATTCATAGGGGCAGGTCCTCACAGTCACACCCTTCTCCGCGGTGTGAAGTGAATGTGTAGCTTTGTCTACGTGAATATAAAGCAGTAAAGTATTAATTTGTATATCTGACCCTAAAGCATTTAATCTCAAAGTAAATGAAACAGGATAGAAAGAAAACAATAACAAGAACTAAATCTTTGTCGGCAGGATGACATGGAGGGCTCTGGTGGAGGTTTCACCAATGGACTTCCTGGCGTCAGAGGACCAGAAGGAGGACAGGTCAGTGCTGCGTGCTGAAGAAATATTTCTCATCCCGTGGAAGACGATATAAAATCTCTCATTGCTCACAGTACAAAGTTTAAAATAAGCAATAGATCCTCCTTTGCTGAAATTCTTTCAAATGCCGTCCATAGTCTCTGATCCCAGATGTTGCCAGCAACTTTAAGTTGTCGTCACTTTGTAGGACAAAATCAGGTGCAAGATGTGATTATTTGAAAACAAAAAATCTTAAAATTACATTCAATACATTAAAGATGTCTTACAACATGGCATGTATTTGTGTACAGGTTTACATTTTACATGTCTGGGTATATTTAACTAGAACTGGTCTAGGAAATACATGAGTAAGACAGGAACTTGTAAATAACCAAGGCAAATGTGTTTGCTTTCAGGGAGCTCCTGGCTTGCCTGGACCTCTGGTGAGTAACTAAGGAATCTTTCCAGTAATCTGTCTTGAGCCGGTCCACATGGCACCTTCTCCAACTTACATGGGTGTTCTACTTTTAAAGCAAACTATTGGATCAAAAAAGGGTCTTGCTTTTAACATGTGGAAACACACAAACAAGCCTGAGGTACAGCTACCTGGGACTGAACCAAGGTGTCTAAGGCAATAGCCAGTGTGTTGCCCCAGCGCTGCCTCAAGTATCTTAATGAGCTTATTTTAACATTCAGTTTTGGTAATTGGCTGTTCAACCTTGCTACTCTCCTCTGCTGTCATTTCCACGTGTTTGTGTTATAAACCATTAAGGTTGAGGGATCAATAATGCTGCAGCTTTATTGATTTCTGAGGGGAAATATGGTCCTAATGTTGTCTGGAGAAACAGAAACGGGGGGAAAAAAAGAAACTAAGTTAATAAAATGGTTGCATAGATACAAGAAGCAGCGAAAGAAAATGTAAAAATAACTGTTGCATGTAGCTTTATACTCATTACTGCATTAGAATGTATGTAAATATAGGGGGCAGAGAGACAAATACAGCAAAACAGCAGGAGTTCATCCCCAAGTTACCATGTTGGCAAACATTTCTCTACATGCTTGCACATCCAGCAGAAATGGCAATATCACATGTTCATTTTTGTCCATTGTCAAAAGCAAAGCTGTGAGCAGAAAGGAGCTGAAAGCTGAGAGCTGGCTCACACGTGCAAGCAAATGTTTCACATTACGGGAAATTATGTTCTTTTCTGTTTGTGTGTTTTAATGAATTTTTATTTTTCACTGAGGTAACTTGAATGTGCCTCTGCAGGGTAAACCCGGGCCCCCGGGTATACAAGGGCAGAAGGGCAATGACGGTGTTGTAGGAAGAGATGGGCAGCCAGGGTTGGATGGCTTCCCCGGACCTCAGGTACGATAAGGATCTCCCTCTAGATCCTGTACTCTGACAAATAAGAGTGTTGCATGCACCAGCTGGATTGTTGAAACGTCATAGTGTTAGATGTTTGAAACCTGAGTGATGTACCAGAGCACCATGTTACACTATGGTTGGGGCAAGCTGGGAAAATAAAGATACTTGACTTCAAAGGATAGGTTCATGGTTTTATTTTAGTTTTTAAATCTGAAACCGTCTGACTGCCGCTCACTTGATTGTGCTATGGCGAAGACTTCACAACAATGTCATAACCTGGCAAGGCATAGGGCAAAATATTTTCCATTCTCAAATGTTTATGTTCATGGACCATTTACCCCGATGGCCATAATAGGTAATTCAAGCCCCTTTTGTATTGAGTATGTTCAGGGTTAGGAAATTAGGCTATTATTTTGCCCAGTATGCAGCCTGAAGTTATACAAATGTTAGCAGGATGCAGTGACAGTAGAAGATAATGCCAACCCCTCACAAACTCCTGTGTCAACCCCGTTGTGTAAAAATGCAACTAATAGAGGGAAGGAAATGGACAATTTGAGGACAAAGTGGGGAAAACAGATCATCATCTTATGCACATCCCGCTGCTGTTTCACGGTTTAGCTGCAATTCTTTACAAAGCGTTTTATAGTCTTGCGTGCACAATACATCAGTCGGCTGATCAGTATCAGGAAATAACTGCTTTCAAATGTCTTCTCACACTGGGATCTATAACAAGGATACCCCAGTTCATTCTGGAACTCAGAAATAGTATCTTATCTCAAGGTCCAGTGCATGCCATGGTCTTCACCAGTGGATGGAGTTTGCTCAGCTGTTATCCATGCTTACATCAATGACTAAGACAGTGAGGTGCAGTTCTGTGGCTTGAAAATGGAATTAAGATTAAAAAATATATTTTGGAGCAACATATCAAACATAATTTGAATGTCTAAGCTGTTCTGATTTGATAATATAATATCATTTATGTGCATTTCTTAAACCTTTTGTGACAACTGAAGGGAGCACACAGAATACCCATTACATCTGATACTTGTTTTCAATTGAAGCAGGACGTTAAGCTGCTTAAGTAAACATGAATGACATTTTAAATTTGTTTAATTTATCATTTTTATATTAACAGGGTTATCATGTAATCATGTATCATGTAACACAAGTCTTTTTTCGGTTGGTTCTTTTTATGAAGCAGGGATGTAGATGTACAGTACTTTCATCTTTTGTCTCATTCTTTAATTTTACAGGGACCAAAGGGGGACAGAGGTGACAAAGGAGAGCAGGTGAATATGATTTCAACCCTGAATATCTGTTCATTTATACGTTATGTTCACTACAAAGCAACTGTCTGTAAGATGCTGAGCCCATGTTGCACTGCAATCCCTCGCACTTCTGTATGTTTCTTTGTAGTTCTCTTTGATCTCTCAGACCTCTAAAGACGGCTGAAAAATAAACTACTACGTGTTACTTTTTTGGAAGATATTTGTATCCTTTATGTTGAGTACAAATGTAAAAAACTAAAGCTGTGTCATATAGAGCATTTGATTCATTTCCGGTCGATTAGGTGGGATGGATATTAATCTTTCTGCTGCCCGTGTGCGTGATTTGGTTTCAGGGCGATCCAGGTCGGGATGGAACCGGACACCCAGGTCCACCCGGCCCACCTGGACCACCAGGACAAATCATCTACCAGACATCTGGCAATGTAAAGTAACAAACAGCACACACAGTGGCAGTCATGCAAATAAGCAACATTCCAAAAATAATGAAACCAGCAGTGCACTGTTTGAATTTCTGTCAGGCAATTTCTTCTAGAGTGAAATCCAACACTAAGATCAGTTTAAATCCGTAACGGCACAGATCGTAACTCAGTTCTCTATGTGCCACTGCAGGTTGATCATGGCGCTGGCAGTGTTGGGGCTCAGGTTTGCATTTATGTTTACACAGTAACACTCACACCAAAATACAGCAAAACATCTCTGGTAGGCAAACATCGTAGTCTTTTAGATTGTACTTGTGATAATGTGTGTGGAATTTTTACATGCCTGTGGGGCATCCACACAAGGGTTCCTGCTCGGTTTGCCATTTTCTAAAAAAGTACACCACAGATGATGCGCTGTTCTCAGTGGCTACCGTCAAGCTGAGACCTAAACACTTATATCGTATATAACTATACACTTTTCGAGGCCCTTTACATTTCACTGAGCCTTTTACAACACTTAGAAAGTTGATTGTGCACTTGTAATTCTAACCGTAGAGTGGGCTGTCAACTGAGACATGACATCCACACATTGTGAAAAAAAGGCAATGAACGTTTCTGTGTGAAGGTGATTATGGGACCACTGTTCAAAAGACACATCAGTCCAAACACGTCAAGCTTTATTAGAACATAGGATTGTTGTCAGTACTGTCAGACCTTTATTAAATATAACCACAAAACGTCTGTTTCCATTTTAATGTATTACTAAAGACATCCGTATACCAGCACCTGCATTTAGTCAGTAAAAACGTGTCAAAAATGTGTCATGTTTTCTTGTACAGGGAGGACATGGTTTACCTGGTCAAGCTGGATTCCCTGTAAGTCTCCCTGTGTTTGTTTGTGTGTGTGTCTGTGTGTTAAAGATGAGAAATGAACATTCAGGTGATGTGTTTCGAACCTGTTGTTGATCTACACAGTATATTGATTCTTTTCAAAACCAACAATATGTTAATCCCCCCGGTCAGAACTTTCCAACTTCCCTGTCCTGGCTGAGGCATTAAAGACCATTCGCTCCTGCTAAACATGCAAACTTTAAAAAACAGGTCACAAAATAAAGTGAATCAAAGGCTCTGCAAACCTATTCTTCATATAGCTTCATATAATAAGCAATTTTGTCCTACAGTCTTTCCATATTGGCACTGCATCTACTCAAAGAAGCCCACAGTACTCAGCAGTGCGGAAGCTGCACTGTATAGAGACTAATGGAATGGCTGATCACGTTGACTTGAATTGATCTAGTCGGAAACAAGGACTTTCCTACCTCCAAATGACTGTTACTCTGACCTCTTGTTAGAAAATCCTATATTTATTGTCTTTACCCTGCAGGGGCCTATGGGACCAAAGGGTAACAGAGGAGACCCCGGCCTTCCCGGCTACGGAGCGAAGGTAAAGTCTTAGTTATTTGTTTGTTCAACTATTAATCTAGACACTCATCATCATGAGAGACACTGCTGCAGTTGAGTCTTTGTTGTTGGTGTTCTGTGTTCAGGGTGAGAAAGGCGAGCCAGGCTTAGTAGTGGGACCGGATGGAAATCTTCTGTCTCTGGAAGGGCTAACAGGTTCGAAGGTGAGCCGTCTGTGTTGTCTCTCTCGCTCTCACACAGCAAAGCAAACATGCAAATACAAACACATACACGCACCACTCCTCTATAGTGTTGCTACTTTTCATCTGTAAAACCGCTGCGTGCTGAGTCTGATCTGCTTTATTTACCATGCCTGTAGGGAGACAGAGGACCTCCTGGACCTGTTGGACCCCCCGTAAGTGTTTGAGCATTTCTATCCAAGATATCTGCACTAATGAACCAAAACAGTTCTAAACAAAACTTTTTTTTCCACTTCATTCTCCAGTCAGCTCACGTGGTCTTTAATTTCATGTTGTATTGTTGCAGGGTCAGCATGGGCCTAATGGAATTAAAGGTGAAATTGGAATGCCTGGAAGACCGGTAAGTACCTCTTCCTTGGTCTTATATTTGTATATTTTCATATAAATATGTGTGTCTATTCTGTATTGATACTAAGAACTATATATTAATTTTGCTGAACTATTGTAAATTATTTTAGTGACATCCAGTTAATCCAGTTTTTTATTTGGATTTTTCCAAGTGCAGGAAAATATACATCAATGACTTTCTCCCCTCAGGGTCGCCCTGGTGTAAATGGATACAAGGGTGAGAAAGGAGAGTCAGCAGTTGGTTCTGGCTACAGCTACCCGGTAAGTGTTAATATTATTACCAATGCCTTAGATACATTGCTTTGACAGTGGCAGATATTAATAAAGACATCTTGTTTCCTTTCCATCCCCCAAACCATGCAAGAGTCACAAAAATACACTTATTAAATGTTACTTGCCTTCTATCAGAACAGCTGTGGTGTAGGCTAGCCTGCCACCGGTGGCCTATTCCATGAACTACACAAACTCTGTAAAGCCAATATCAAAGTATGCACCCGTGTTTACATCAATGCTAGCAATCATTGTG
The DNA here is from genome assembly GCA_036023855.1 of Gadopsis marmoratus. Classification (NCBI taxonomy): domain Eukaryota; kingdom Metazoa; phylum Chordata; class Actinopteri; order Centrarchiformes; family Percichthyidae; genus Gadopsis; species Gadopsis marmoratus. The sequence goes on from JAVQJF010111839.1 coordinate 39,832, forward strand.
TCACAGTAGTTGTCAAAATACTGTTTAAGCTATTGGTGGTGTGTCAGTAATCTCTACCTACCTAATTGGAAACATTCTGCATCTACACACCAAATGGTAAGAAGGAGTGAATAACTTTGTTTTCATCAGGGAGTCCCTGGCCAACCAGGACCACCCGGACCACCTGGACCCCCTGGGCCAGCCATTCCCATCGATCGCTTCAGCGTGAGTAAACATGAACCTCATACCTTGAACTAAATTTAGGGCATTTCTATGTAGCAGTTAGTGTTATCGGTAGATTGTAACACTCAGTTCATGCACCCCCTGGTGGCTGACAGCTTACCCACATCATATCATGTTTGAGTCATTAAGTCAGTCAGCCAGTCATTCTCTGGTGCTTTTGTTCTGTTGTTAAATCCTTGTTATCTGGTGAAACTAGAGTCCGTTGCTAATTGCATAATTTTGCATAAACCATGGACAAATCTTGCTTAATTGAGCATTTTCCTCTATCTGTTCGTAGCGCTACGATGATACTTCAAGGAATTACCCAGGTACGACCTCCAGCACACAGCTGTTTTGGCACCGATACATAATACTGTAAGATAGAGATGGATAAGAATGGAGAGAAGTAAGGTAAATGGGCCTGTCAGGGAAGAGAGCTTTAGAAAGGATTTAAAGTGTCTGCAGAGATAAACAGTTCCATCTTAATTTCAGTTTGATCCAGCTGCCTCAGCCTGAAGGGGATATACTCTCTATTGTCAGGAGATTAAGCTGTCGAGTCTTACTAGTTTTGAAGAATGACTTGATAAAGCACAGAACACATAACTATCAAAGACACAGGGTGCCAACAGTTTTGCAGTGCCAATGTCAGATACACCTGGGATGCTGATACTGTGTCTAACGCCACCAATGCTAAAAATGATATGTTGTTGCAGCAATTAAAGGGGAAAAAGGAGAGCGTGGTGATCGAGGAATCCCAGGAGTCCCAGGTATCCCTAGTTTGTATAATATATACTTGTTGTACCATTATTACATACATGTCCACTGCACTGCAGGACTGTCTTGAAGTGACTTATTAGTGATTTAATTACTAAACTACTACTTTGCGTTTTCAGGAACAGCCTCCAATTTTGACATTTACACGTTCAAGGTAAAGTAGCTTGCAGCAACACAAGTCACTTTCATTAGTATGCTGGATGTACTATAAGAAGAAAAACCTTCACATTGTTCAACTGTTTCCAACAGAATGAACTTAAGGGACAGCGTGGAGACTCAGGAGTGAAGGGAGAAAAGGGAGAGCCTGGTGGTGGGTATTATGACCCACGTTTTGGAGGAGTACAAGGCCCATCAGGGCCTCCTGGCAAACCAGGCCTACAGGTGAGTTCTGAGTAAAATGTCTGTTGTATGTTTACAAGTATTAATGGCCCAGATCCTGTACCCTGGTTTTTACCTGTACAGTAAACACATGACACGTTGTTTGTCAAGACCTTGATGATGAGATCTTTAAAAAAATGTGATGTGCCAGTCATTTAGATTGAACTTTTTTATGTAAGGGTCCAAAGGGAGATACCGTAATGGGCCCAACTGGACCCCAGGGGCCACAAGGGCCACCAGGGATTGGTTATGATGGGCGTCCAGGTCCTCCTGGACCACCTGGACCACCAGGAGCCCAAGGATCTTCCTCACTTCCTGGAGCATATAGGCCCAATCACTGTAAGTGAACTTTTCTATGTTTAAATATTCTAACTCCTAAGAGCACTCTATAACCTTTGCAGAATGAATGCAATACAGCTTGTAATCTTCGGAAGTGAAGATATGTCGTACGACCCCCTCCTACAACTAATGTGGAGGTGACTTCAACATACTGTCAATACAGCCAATCATTAACAAGTTTTTGTTTTCACGTGAAGCCGTAAGTGTTCCTGGACCTCCTGGTCCTCCTGGTCCACCTGGAAATCCTGGTCTCTCCTCTGGGGTGAGTGCCATCACTGCATTTTAATACTCCTCCAACTGACTTAAAGGGTAATTCCTGTATTTTTAATCCTGGGCCATATGTTTACATATTTGGGGTCTAAATGATTAATAGGTACAAAAGGTTTTGGAATTGGTCGAGTAGATCGGCCCAGTAACAGAAGTCTCGCTCCGAAATCTAGCGAGAGGTGAGATTTTGCAGGAAGACAATGGTGTTTCTGGTTACACAAATGGTCTGTCTCTGTAGGCATCCTTTCCATAATGTTGTCAGACACTTAGAACAACAGTCTGAGCCTGTCAGTGGCAAAAACAATCACGTTTGGTGGACGAACTTTTAACAGTTGCCCACAAGGATTACTTTGCACCCCGTTCGGGGCTTCCGGTGGAGGAGATCTACTGGACCAGTCCCAAAACCTTTTGTACCTATTAAACATTTAGACCACAGAATATGTAAAAATATGGCCCAGGTTTAAAAATACAGAAATTACCCTTTGTTATCCGTAATGATTAGTCTGTGCACTGGAACAGTTGTAGCGAATTGATCGTGTTGGGTCTAATATACATTTGCCTGATAAATTATTCAGGGCTGATCAGAGCAATTGGCAGCCATTCATTAATTATTCTATTCATGTTTAACAAAGTCTAGTGTATATTTGTTTTCCACAGGTTACAGTTTTGAGGTCATATGAAACAATGATTGCTACTGCCAGACGCCAGGCAGAGGGCAGCCTCATCTACATCATAGACAAAGCAGACCTCTATTTGAGAGTACGCGATGGACTGCGGCAAGTCATGGTACAGTAATCACATTTTCAACCAAGAAAATGCAACACTTTTTATTATAGCGCTCAGCAGCCATTTAAACCATAAACCATACTGGAGACCTTTAATACAATTTGACTTTAAAGCTGCTGCTGTAATCAATTTAACCACCAGGGGGCAAAAGACGTTTAAACAGCTACTTTTCTGAATTCTAAGTTAATATAGTTTTTTATATTTAGTTCAAAATAACTTTTAATGTACTGTTACTGTTTTACAAGGTATTGTTCAGTTGTAAAATACTTTACCCATTAAACAGTTTGCTAAAGTGTGATTGCAAAAAAATAGTAATTTGATGTCAATATAGAGACAATATACCACATGACCTATTATGTAATACAGTTCAGATCAGGTGATTCATTCATTGTGAGTTGAGTGTCAGTAAACATCTGTTTCTCCCCTCTCAGCTTGGAGATTACAGTCCTTTCTTCAGAGATCTGGTAAGAGCCGCAGCAGAAAATTAAACAATAGAATAAACATTTTGCCTTTTCACATTCACTGACTGTTAAGCTCTTTAAATGTTTCATTTAAAGGAGAACGAGGTGGCAGAGGCCCAGCCTCCACCTGTGATTCTGTACCCCCAGTCCAACAACAACGGAGCTGGCCATTACTCCCAGGGTGGTTCGGCCATTCGACCCATTGAGCCTCCACCACACCCAGCTGTGGACCCCAGATACCCCCCACAGTATGATCCCAGATTCCCAGACCCGAGACACACAGGTCAGACGGATGGAAGATTAGCCACTCAGCCCACTGAGAACAAGTACCCCGTCACTCCACAGCGACAACCCAGCCAACCTTTACCGCATCCTGGTGGCCATGTGCACACATCAGGATCAGGAGTGAGTAGAGTTGCACTTGAAGAGCTGAAAAATATAATGCATGTTAATTTGTTGATTAAAGAGGGATAGAGAGGGATAAAATAAAACCCTTTCACCCAATTACTGAATGTTATTACATCACCTTGTAATTATATGGTTCTAGCTGACATTTTTGTCAAAATTAAGTTATTCACATATTCTTATTCTGTCACAACTTATTAATATTAAGTGAGGTGTTTTCTTAAGTTGTATGCATGTTTGGACTTTATATGTAGAAAACAAAAAGGTACTATCTCCAAAGTCAAACTTGGTACTATAAGGTTCTCCTTGAGAGCCAATCAGCATTTCGAATGCACACAAGAGGACAAAATAGGTTCTGCTTCTTTGTCCTGTCGCCGCAATTTTGAGGAATTGGATATTGTACAATTAGAATACATTTAGGCTGTCTGTCATTTTCATGCATGAAAGAGACTTGTTCCACATATCATTTTTGCTGTTGGGAATGCAAAAACTTTGAAGGTCAGTATCTAAAAACTGCTCAGAACCTTATATGGATGGAACCTTATAATTCCAAAGTGGCGATTGATTTTCACTCCCGTCACATCAGTATAATGACTGGACAAAAGGCCAGGCAGAAATAGATGGGAGAGAGGACTGAAGGGTCACCTTCATTTAGACTTTTTAACTTATGGCTCATGTTCATTAGTCATGTTTTACTGGAACTAGATATTTGAATATTATAGCTTGACCAAAACTGGAATTTTGAGGCTGATACCAATGCCAATATTAGGAGCAGGACTCAGAATCTACTTGTCAATGCTCCCTGGTCGACAAAGTAATACATTGTTTCTAAATTACCTCAAATATCCCTTGACATTTCTGTAGTGCACTTATTTGCTATTTATCAGCAGACATGTTCCTGCAATTAAGGTAATATTGGCTGATAGCTGCCTAGCCTATCTAGCAGTGTAGCTCCATTAGTACTTTCTGTAGACAGAAGGATCACATACTGATGGACAATGGAACTTATTGAAAACTTGATTTTAAAAATAAGGGTGCAGTATCTTATCTGAAACCTATTTTTTGATAATATGCTAAACTTATTGGATGTGAATGCTGATGTAATTGCAATGCAATAATGTAATTTAATAAGAGCAGATCCATCAGCTGCCTCTGTTTGCCTCCATTTTAACATAAACTTGTCTTCCTCATCAGCTTCATCTCGTCGCCTTGAATGCCCCTCAAACTGGTAACATGCGAGGAATCCGCGGGGCAGATTTCCTGTGCTTCCAGCAGGCCCGAGCTGTAGGACTGAAGGGAACCTACAGAGCTTTCCTGTCCTCCAAGCTTCAAGACCTCTACACCATCGTCCGCCGGTCGGACAGGGACAGCTTGCCCATCGTCAACCTCAAGGTGAGATGGTACTGCTGGGGAAGTGGCAATATTGCGAAAATGCCGGAAATACTTTTATCTACAGTGGACGTGGTTCTGTTTATTACATTGGGTTTCTGCATAGGCTGACCCTCACAGGCATAGACAGATTTCGAATTTTACATCAATCTATGGCTGTGCAGATGTGTGCTTTTCAGCTACAGGGTAATTCTGGTATTTTTAAACCTGGACCCCACTTTTACTAATTTTGGAGTATAAATGGCTAACGGCTTTGCAAATGTTTTAGAATTGACCCAGTAGATCGCCTCAGCTGCCCTACAGAGATAAACCTTTTTGTCAGACACTTCGAAGAAAAACCTGAGCCTGTCAGTTGCAAAACAAGCACTTTTAGTGGATGTATTTTTCTGGGCGCGTTGCAGCCCATCCGATTGCCAAACTTTTAGACCTAAAGATTTGTAAAAATGTAAAATAAAATAGGGCCCACCTTTAAAAATATCAGAATGACCCTTTAAGTCCAACTGTAGCGTTGACTTCTTGGAATTTTGTGCATGAATGTGAATTATCTGAATTCTGCTTAATGGTTGTGATTTACTACTGTGTCTTCACTGTTTTTTAAATTAATTTTATTCTATGTATTTTGCTGCTTTATGAGGAAAGACATTCAATTTAAGGCATTGTGTTCTCTTCCCTGCAGGACCAAGTATTGTTCAGCAGTTGGGAGTCTATGTTCAGTGACAATGCGAGCAAAATGAGGGAGAATGTACCAGTCTACTCCTTTGATGGTAGAGACATCCTCAGGGATAGCGCATGGTGAGTCTTTGTTAACTGAGCATAATTTTGTTTGTACACTTATCTTATATTTAATACAGCTTCCTGTGCACTAACATGTTGATGTTTGTATAGCATTGTCCTTTTCTATCTGTATATATAGTCTATGGAAGCACATTTCCACCAGTGTGATGGAAACAAAGATCAAAAAAGTCATTATAATGAGAAACCTTCTCAATGTTTTGACTTAAGCCTACCGTTTGGGGGCTTTTTTCCTATCTGCAAGGGAGGGAGGGCAGGATCTCCAGCTTCTATCCAATCAGTGTTTTTGGAATTGCTACACACAACACAGTTAACACTGTCAGTCAACTCAGAGCCATGTAAAGAGCCTTGCCTGTTTCCTTTGCGACACCCTGTGTACAAAACATTACCACGCAGTGAACGTGTCAAAAGTCTGTGAGCTGAATGGGCAGCCTTGCAAACTCCAGTTTGCAGGCAGAAGATAAGATGTCCAAGTCTACAAAACTAAGCTTGCAGATACAAAACCCTGTTTTCAAGTACACCTTTTTGAATCATAGAAATGGTTAAAGATTAACCACCCTTAAGGGACGCTCTAAGAAGTAAAGCGATTGTGTAATGAGGCAGAGATCATTTCCTTGGCCAACACTACACTTGGCATTCTATTGGTTGGGGGATTTTGAAAGGATTATTGAATAAAGATCCAAGAGCAGAACTCTCGAGAGCAGCTTGAGTGTGGGTAGAAGGGCTGAAGCTGGAGCACAGGAAATCTGTACAACAATATATCTGAGTGCAAGCATGTAGTTTGAGCAGAAGCAGAGCAAACCTAAGCACAAGCAGGGGCTGTTTGAGTGTGAGGGCAGGGTTTTGAGGGAGAGCATTACAAAATCTGAATATGAAATCAATAAGTCATGCCCACAAATTCAAAGACCCCGCTTCTGAATAAAGATGGGAAAACATTTCAAAAATGTTTCTCATTATATGTACTTACAGGATGTGTTTTTCTTCATGGAACTGGTGAAAATGGGCTTCCATAATATTCTGACCTTTATTTTCTGACCTTGTTTTTTTCTTTCCTCCAGGCCAGAGAAAATGGTCTGGCATGGATCAAGCAACAAAGGCCACCGGCAAACAGACCACTACTGCGAAACATGGCGGGCGGGAGACCGCGCTGTGATTGGTCTGGCATCGTCGCTACAGAGTGGCCACCTTCTGCAGCAAACCTCCAGTAGCTGCTCCGGCTCCTACATCGTCCTCTGCATTGAGAACGCCTTCACAACACACTCCAAAAAATAAATCCCGTCCATCCTCCCTTTGATTTTTTTTTGTTCTGGGCCCCAGTTAAACACAGTTTTATTCCCCTGGTAGCACGCCTTGTGAAAATGTGGCGTCCAATGAACTGTGGCCCTGTGGCTCTTCGCCTGGCTGAGAGGCTTTGCATAGTCTGCTCCTCCCCTCCATGAACGCCAAAGAGACGGATCGAACAGAGGGGTTTTGGTCCTTTTTCTCGGGGGCATTGGCACACATTTTCTCCCAAGGGATGGAACGAGAGTGGAGAATCTAAATGCGTTCTCAAATTGTATCCATTTTTTAAAACTTTTTTCACAATTCTGTATATTACATGTTTGTCGTTTGTGATTTTATTTTTTGTTGGTTTAGTTTTTCTTTCCCGAACTGCTTATAAAAATGCTATATCCATCCTGTTTTTTAATTTTAGGTATTGATCATTTCCACATTTTTCTCCTGAATTTAATTTTAGAATTGTGGGTTTTGACTGGGTACAGCAAACTTTTAAAGACGATAATAGATATTTATTTTTAAATGAAGTTATGTAAGGACAAAACCTAATGATTTGGAAAAATAACAAATGCTAAATCACCTCATCCATAATTTTTAAAAGAGCTTCTGATCAGAATCTGCACCTTATTACACAACCAGGACTCCTTTACAAAATAAGCTCACATCGTGAACCACTTGCTCTGTATGGATAATTCTAAACATTACAGCGACATTCAGATGCTTTTACTTTATACTAAATTTAAATGACCTTGTTGGACACAGACACTACTGTGATTAATAATCCCACATCAAGAGGGCAAGATTCTTTCTAGCTGACGTTGAGCCTTTTGAATTGAAAATGATTTTTTCCCCCTGTTTTACCACTTTATAAAAACCTATCGGTGAGAAAGCTGGAAGTGATTAGTTTGCTGCTAATCTTTGTTGGAGTGATTGCTGTCATGGGTGTTAAGGACAGGAAGGTCAGTACGTTAAGGAGACAGTTTTTGCAGTAGCTTTGCATTGAATTGCTATTGAACGACTAACCTGGACTTGGTGCTACCGATGTCTTGACTGAACCTGTGGATATTCATTTTTATAACAAATTGCGCTGTACTGTTTCTCCCAGGCACTGAATAAATGTCTTTTTCACTACAACAATAATGTGATGTTCTGTACATAGGTCTGTACGCCGTTTCATTATTTTATTTGCTGAACCAAATGGAACCATCTCATGAAGATGTCTGACAGCACAGTGCCCTTGATACGTTTCGCTCAGCAGCCCTGACCAGCACTTTCATGTCCTACTCAATGAGATGTTGCTGGTGGCATTGACTCCCCCACAAATCAGTGTCTCCAGTGGCAATGAGACGCGCTGAACACATCTTGGTCATACATCATCCATTAACCTTCACAGTTAATCTACATTTGTAAATGAATTCTAATTATAGAAATGATAATATCTAGTCTATTTGTCCTAAATATGGGACTGTTCACGAAGCATCTCACAGAGGTTAACTTATACAACAGTATACAACCATACATCCTCAATAGAAGCCAGTGTTATGGGTATTTAAAAACAACCAAAAGGTACTTAATGTAAAATCTATCAATGTATCTTGATTAGGAGTTAAGTAAATGTTTTTTTGGGAGATGGGTTGCACTTTTAACTAATTATGACAGTAGCAGAACAGTCCTACGTTTCCTGAATGTGTCAAGATTGATGTTTTTTAAAAAAGAACTGAAATTACCAGGCAATCGTGAATAAATTGGCTGTAGGTTCTACAAGTGAAGTGGATTTTAAAAAAGAGAACTGAATTAGGTCACCACTCATTGGCGATGGCTCATGAAATCCCCTTAAATCTCTGCTTGAAAGTTTAGGAGGCGTTAAAAGATAATATTTGATTAAGAAGATTAATTTGAAATATTCAGAGCTGGCCTAATTTGGTGGTTATTTTAAAATTAAATGCCCACCATAAGAGAGTTTCTTACATTCAGGTGGTTATAGTGTGGAGTTACTTATTTAACCCTATACATTCGGCCCAAAACATTAATGTAGCTGCAGATAATGCTGGCAAGCTGTTACCATGTGACGCAGCAAGTGAAGTAACAAAGACGATCGAATAATAAAGAGAAATTGCACCATTCAGCATAATAACCTGGTTCATCAGTAGAGGCAGCTCAACACAATGTAGAATATAACCCAGATGTATTTCAAGTACACAAGGTCAGTCATTTTGATGCAGTTATTCCGCTACATGCCTTTATAGAGACAAAATACTGAAAGAACATGACCACATTTTATAGCTATGTGTCCTTTGCCCACACTCTATAGGCGTCCTGCTCATCTCTGCAGAATAGCACTCTGGAATGTGCATAATAGGCCTGATGAAAACACTGACTGCATGTGAGCCCAAACACAGTCCATCAACATTGACTGACACAAAACGTCTCACCATTAAACTGAACTCATTCTTTGACACTCGCTTTGACAGTCAGGACTTCACATCCGCGCCTGGACTGGAAACTGGGGGAAATAGTTAGCCTGGTTCTGCCCGAACATAGTCCACCTTCCAACTTGCTAATAAATAAATCTCGTTTGTTTGGTTCAAACAAAATACAAAACCTTTAAATGACAGGGAGTTTAGTGCAGGCCCATTTTTTCACTTTTTCACTTTGAGCTTGCCAGATGACCAGCTGGTAAACAAACAGGGCATAAAGTGTTAATTAGTGAGCTTCAGAGGCCTCCACCTCCATGTTAGTCAGCACGGTTGGTGGTGTGGTGATTGCAACTCTCTTGGACGTCAGGGGTGTTCGAGGTGTGGAGTGTGTACCGAGCACCAAGTGGGCACCTCCATCCTGTATGTGTCCGAAAGATGGACATGGATGTGGGTGATTGATACAAAATATAATCTTTGGACATTTTATAATTACTGGCTTATTTTAAGAGTTATGTTATGCTGCATATTAACGCACAATCTTGTGTCAGCAGTGCTTTTGCAATAAAAGCTATGTTCCTTTTATGATCAACTTATGTTGTAATGCGACCATATTTTCTGTAGAAGAAATGAAGGCAGCTGGCCAGGAACCATTTTTTCTGTGTTGAATAAGCCTTTTGCCTTGTAGCCTAGCACGTGCACCACAGGACTGGGGAGAATGTGTTCATGTTGTGTATATGCACTTTGCCAGGAATGAGCTATAGAAGCTGCTCGGCATGGTTTTCATGTTCTGCTTTTAACACATCAAAAATAACTATAATAGAATAAGGTAGACATATCAAGTGCCAAAATCAACCCCAGATACAGTTGAGTTAGGGGGTTGCCAACTCAAAAAACGTGTTCTGAAGACAAGAGCAGTATTGTGAGTTATTAAGATTTAGCAAGAGGACACACACACACAAAAAATAGGCTAAACACATACAATTGCCCAGAACAGTGTACGGAACATAATGCTGAATAGGCCCTTTCATTTACACAGAAAATCCTAAAATAATTAAACACACACATGTCATAGGTCATAGGTAAAACTCACTGTGGGAAAATCTGTCATCTGCAACTTTTGGCAGAGCTCATTTGCCAACAAGAATTAAACGTACACAGCCATGCTGTACTTGGGCACAGCATTGCATTGAGCTAAATGCTAATGCTAGCATGGCAACATCCTCACAAAGACTATCATGACATGCTGATGTTTGGCAGGTACAGTGTTTACTATGGTAGGTTAGCATGCTGAGGCTGAGGTGGCACTAGAGGAAAAGTCAGGAGATCACAAAAGGCATTTGGATGCATCCTCTGGTCAGAATGGATATATCTGTACTGAATTTCACAGTAATCCGTACAAACGTTGCCAAAACATTTTACAAAAAAACTCAAATGTCTATCTGGCACTAGAGGAACAAGTCAGAGGATCGTCTAAGTCACCAGGATTCATATTCTAGGGAGTTCTTACAAAATTGCACGGTCATCCATCCAAACAGATTCAGTGTTTTTAGTGAAAGTAATTTTCTAATCAGTGTCTGAAAGTTTAAATACCCTCCACAGCCAGCCAACCTCAAACAATGGCTATGCAACACAGACACTATCCACACATTGGAGCAGTAACTCCTCATCTTCGTAGAACTAGGGTTACATATGTGTGCAATGCCGTTGTACGTGTTATTTAGCCTGACAAGATGTTTAGAGCCTGTTATCAGACGGAATTGTCAACTCGCCACGCACCATTGCCATCTTCAGTCTGACATTGCCTCCACTCTAACCGACGTCCATGGGTGGGGGGGACTCTATGTTCCCTAACCAACCACTAGAAAACAAACATATCCGCCTGAATCTAATGTCATTTTAAGTCGACACTGACGCTCAGCCATGTCCACATACTGGTTTTGCCGGGGTTTTAAGAGAGGAGAGGAGCGGAGCAAAGAAAAAAACAAACTATGTCGGGAGATATTGTGAAGGCATGCTGTTCGGATTTCAAAGTAATTGGTACTTTTAATCGCAGCATCTAACTTGTCTATAGCAGTCGCCATTGTTGTTTTCCGTTGTCTTTGCTTCTGACTCACAGTTTGACAATGACGTTAGTCATGCTCATGGTTCTGATTGGCTACTCGTTATTCCCCCCCCCCCCACAGTGCTAATTGGATCAATCACATTTCAACTGTGAAACCACAGTTTGATGCCGTGACGCCAGACCACAAGCAGTCAACTCGGTGGGGGCTGTGGATTCAAAGGCCTGGACCCAGGTCAGCTTAGAGCCCATAGACCTGTAACTGATTATGTGCTGGTTTCCTTTAGAGGCAGTTCATTTTGTTATAGTGTATAATTTCCTGGATATGTATTCTAAACAAGTACGTGCATCAATACAGAAGGAAGTAAACACTGTAAAAAGTTTGCTGGGGTCAGTTTCTTTCAAGTTTCACATTTCACCATGAACTCATGCTGAAGTCGGTATTAAAGATTAGGAGTCTAAAGGCATCATCTTTAGTGGCATGTCATTTGAGAATCAAGCATAGCTGATGGAACAGAGGCCCAAATTGATCCATGTGCCCACCCTGCATTAAAAATCGAGCATTTCCTAAAAATAATCAGTAAATACAGTCACTTCCTACTCAGTTTAATCAAATCTGCCTCTTAAGCATCTCAACCCGCTGAGCAGCCTTACGAGAGCTATAAGGCTTATATTAATTGAGGGGGGGGGGCTCAGTGTCGCAGCAGTGTCCCTGGTTGAAAGAAATATAAACTAGCATCATAACTCCCGTCCAATTTCTCTGTGTCCTTGGTTGAGTAAATCTTCAGGAAAAAACACAGCTTACTGAGTGGCATATTATCCATTTAAGTCTTCTTGACTGAGTGAGGTTAGAGTGGGTGGGGGGTGGTTGGGATGTAATAACCTGCAGCTGGCTTTGCTTCGAAGTGCTATCACACTGGCTGCCTGGGGAAAGCTATATTTAGTGGGTGCTAAGTAATAACTAAGTACAGTGAAATGATCCCGCTTCGGTAATGATACAACAAGGTGACAACCAGATACTGGGGGACTTAATTACGTTTGGGGCGGAAGCGAAATGCCACAGTTGTCAGATCTCTGGCCTGTGTTTATTCGACGCCGGTGACTCGTTGTCACATTAACCCAAATCTAACAATATCTTAACACTGCATTCACAGCGCAGTTACAGAGCCGCTTTGTTTTGTGACCTTTTAATGTGTTTGATCTCAGAGAAGAGCAACCTTATTTTAGTTCAATTCTCAACCTCAACGTCTATACAAGAAAATACACGTCTATAAAAAGAGGATGCCACTTGCCATAAATCATTAGAAAATGTCTTCAAGAATGCGTTCTGCCTCTAACTAGCCGTGTTTCCCAATCAAATTAAAGGGTAATAAGGCGGCCTAAAGCAACATTTGTGTAGTGTCTGAAGTACTTAAGGCCTACTACAAGGCTTTCACATTCAATCTCCCAGTCTTTAAATCCCCTTGTGAATCTTCTGGCATTTAAGTCTATTTTTTTTTTTCCTCCTGTGATGACTTTAGATAACATCCTCCTCATCAAATATTTAGAGTGGATATTCCTGGCGTTGTGAAGATAGGCTTGGGCGACTTCATCATACCTGCTCTCTCCTTTACACTGACCCAGGTATGTTGCTCCAGTGCCTTTCATCACCTTTACATTTGGGAAGAAATCGGGTGGCAGAACTCAAAGTCAAGCCATGGTACGGTTTCCCCCAGAAGAGAAAAGACCATGACTCACCTTGCAGGCCAATACCGATTTCCTTTCCCATAATTAATGCAATGTGCCCGTGCATTCGGTTTAATGCATATTTTGGGTAATTTTTTCCAGATGGAAATATCACATAGCAGCAGTGAGGAAAAATAATTATTCAGCCAAATGTCTGAGGCAGAAAGAGACAGCTCCTCGGATACATGGCTACTGTTCAATATTTTTCATCAATGAAGAAATCCCAAAGCCAGTTTTTATCCGACATTGTTTCGTAAAACTGCCAAACTAAAAACGAATAGCTGTTGATATTTATCACGCTTCCGTTTTTGCATCTCCTTCTTCGTGACATGCCCCCGTGTCATTTAGGATTTCCCCCCAGGTCAGGTGTACAGCGCCCGCTCACAGCTAACCTCGCCGACCTCACACAGCTCGCTACCCGTGGTCATCACTGCAGCCGGCTACATATTCGATGTGACATCTCCTTCTATCTTCTAATGAATTTTTTATGTGTCTTCCTCTCCCCGCTCACACGCAGACAGGGCTCGTTTCAGCGCCGCTCTGTAAATCTATGCTACTGTAAATGACAGTGTTGCCTTTGGAATGTATGACCCTTCTGTCCCGTTATTGCTATAGATTGCGCCACTGTACAGTAGGTTCCACACTGATTGGATTTGTCCAGAGACATTGTACTGCACATCATTTACAAATCGTTGTGTTGTCTCCTACATCCAAAGCAAGGAAAAATCACGTCAAAGATTATAAATATCCATGAAATTTCTTTTCTGATTAGGAATTACTGGTTTATGTCCAATCTTAGATGCACACAAACATTTTCAAAACTGATACCAAGGGATATTTTTTTCTCACGTCTGGAGATATCGATTTCAGTGAAAGACTAACTTCTGGATTTCCCTCTCCACCAAACTGACAGTGTGATGCCACACTTGTGCTGTGCATATCCAACCATGTTGTAATGCACTCAGGTATCGACAGCCTCATTAATGTTAAGATCATTCAAAGGGGAGTATTGCGCTAATATGCAGGCCCTACACAGGCAACAGTTTAGCCTTGATGGAGAACTAACGAATTTCAAACAAAAAGCTCTCTCTAGTTCCAGCGTCTCGCCTGTGAGGCTTTGCTGCTTTTCCTCAGTGAATATTTTGAGCTTTTTCACCGTTGATCGGACAAAACTAGCAATTTAATTATGTGACGTTGGGCTTTAGGAAATTATGAAAGGCATTTTTTCCGATATTTAACAGAACAATCAACCAAGAAAACAGTTGGCAGATAAATTGATAGTGAAGGTAATCGTTACATTTAATTATCATTTCTTATGGAGAAAGGAGGAAAAACACAGCATAACACATTGTGAATGAGCCACATTGAAGTTGTAGCAGTCTTCCTCGCTTCAGTTTCAACAAATGCATGAATGAAATGATGAAACAAAAACAAAAAACTTCCGAAAGAAATTCTGCTGTTCCATTGTGCTATGATGCTACGATTTCTATAAGGGTCCTGTCATGTCTGCACTAAGCTGTGGTGATCATTTATGTAATGGAGACCTATGGTTGAATGCGACAAAGCCATTAGTTTAAGAGATACATGAAGCCAGCTATGGTATGTATTGCATGTCTGAAAATGTTGAAAAGGAACTATAGACATTGTCTAGGCTATTCAGATTAAAGTTTGACAAGGGATCTAGAAGTTAAAAAATATAACTTGATTCACTCTACTAACTACTAGTGACCATTAGTCTGCATGGGTTTCCTCCCACGTCCTAAACACATGAGGGTTAGGTCAATTGGAATATTTCTGCTGACCTGTCCAGGGTCTACTACTCCCTCTGGTCCGATGCATGCTGGGATAGGCTATGACCCACTGCCACCCTGAACAGCAGTTTAGAAATGGTTGGCTCATTTTCCTCGAGGACTCTCCCTTTTCATAGTCAAGCCAAGTTATTGTTGGACCTTGTGAACATCAGATTTTGCAGCAATATATAAAAAGCCTGCATCCCCCCACAGCTGGTGGCCCCTGAGAATTCCCTCCATCCCTCAGAAAATCTACCTTTCAGCAAGTCGCCGAGCTGTGTTTGCTGACAAAAAGAAGAACAGAAATGTACCGCTCCTTCGCCCGTTTTTTTGATGAAACATTATATCTGGAGTTTCCTTCACTTCCCTGTGCGGAATGAGGAGTGGAATGGTGATGTGCCTTTAGTTCCTCAACCTGACAGTTTGCCATTGATCATTTATCAAGCTGGGCGCTTGCCAGAGCCATCGATTGAGCGGGGGGAGGGTTAAAATACGACTCGTGGAAGTGAAGTACGCTCATCAGTGATCATACGAGCAACAGCGTCTGATGAAATTTCACACTTTGTTCCTATTCTCTGCTCAGTGCCGTTGATGAAGGAGGCTGAAGGCTGAGTGTAAATGTACTGTACGTGGCAGAAGGGAATTGATAATGTGGGTGTGTGTGTGTGTGTGTGCGAGAGCCTGTGAATTTGTGCACATGCCTGCATGTGTCACCATGCGTCCCTGTCTTTTTGTGTGCGCCTTGTTTGACAGCACATTAGTAATTCTCCAACTCCAGCTGGATGAAGCCTCTTTATCTGTGAGGTGGCGGCAGGGTTGTTGCCAGGTCTGCATAGGAGCATGTGCCAAGTCAAGTGGCCCAGAATCTAATCACTCTAATGTCTGTTGCAGCCCTAAATCACTCTCACTGGCTGGAGTGCAACGCTCGGTCTGTCCTTCAAAAAGGGAAGCTTTTCATGACTCCTTCCATACTGTAATTATTACAACTGGATATGAGCTATTGCACTTATTGGCTGGGGTAAGGCACCGGCTGCTTCCTCTATCATTGGCTGCCTGGACACCTCTGTGCCGCCTCCCATTGGCTGCCTGGAGGAGAGTGGGAGGAGAGCTCACCCCATCCTCCCCCTGTGGCGGAGCGTGTAAATGTAAAGACTCTTTCTCTGCCTATTATCTGAGTGACTCGGGCTTTTGGTGTCTTCCTCCGAGCGTGCGTGCGTGTGTGTGTGTGTATATTGGAGGGAGAAAAGAGATAAAGAGAGAGAGAGTAAGGGAGGGAGAGACAAGCAGCGTTCTTCTCCCCCCCTTTAGCCTCCCCGTCTCCCTGCTCCCTGTCACTCCATCCTTCCTCCCCTCTCCTGGACCACCCTCCAGCCCTGCTTCGAGCCAGACGGAGACCCCCCTACCACCCAGACCACCCCAGGACCCTTTGACTCTCCTCACTTCTCTGCCCCACCAGCCATAACCTCTGAGCAGGTAAGAGTCTGCTTATTTCAGCCTGCACTGAGGCTTTAAAAAGTACTTCCTGCCCTCTCCACTCCTTCTTCTGCTCCCATTTCTGTTTTCTTTACTCTCAGCTGTCTGTTCTGTCTGGCATCGCCGGCTTTCCTGTACGCATATTTCAAGTTTCCCCCCCGCAGCACTTTGGTCCCTCTAAGAAAAGTGACACAGTTGCAGGAGATGATATCAGTCAGGTCACTCTGTTTTCCTTCTTCCCCTGATATTCTGCCCTGATATAAAGTCCCCCCTCCCTCTCCACCCCACCATCTCTTCATCTGCTCTCCTCATGTCTTTTGAAATCTCATACCCTCCGGTTTTCAGCGTGTTGGAAAGCAAGTGTTTTATTTTTAAGTCTGCCCGGAGCACATGTTGACGAGGACAACATGCTGCATTTTGGTTATGGCACATGCATCTCTAATTGATTTTTGAAAAGTGTTTATGTTAGTTAGCGACGGCTATTTATAGGCGCTGACGAGCCAGGCAGACGTGCTTTTCGCTAGGCCACTTCCCTAATGTCGGGAGAGAACACAGGACTGTCCGCTGGCTTTGTGAACGCATGACATTGCACAAAGTGGAATGACTTTACAAGGCAGTGACTCGCTTGATTGAATCAAGCAATCTTTCCAGCAGCAGAACTCCAATATTAACATGGCCTATAAAGCATTCCTGGCAACAGCAGAGGAGAAAAAAAAAACTGCTTAGTTCTCCATCCGCACATCCTGTGCTTTACCAGGAAGGGGAAGTGAAGTGAGTGTGTGTGTGTGTGTGTGTGTGTGTGTGGCACGCGCGCATGCATGTGTGTGTGTGTGTATTTGTGAGGGAGACAGAGATACTGCTAAAGTGCTTTAGACATCAATACTGCCAGCCCGGGGTTTTTAAAGCCACTCTATCATATCTGAAGATTGGACCTTACAACAATGTCAACAACTGAGGAAATGCTTCTCCTGATGTGGTGTTTGGTTTCTTTGGAGGGTTTTTGTAAGGAGGTGGGTGTTTAAATATGACTGAGGAGCAAAGGTGGACGAGGGGAAGGTTTTTAATCACACAATTATATTATCACATTGTTTGCATTTGTAAAAAGCACCTAAATTCCCCAGATGATCTGCAAATGCCATAAGTGTTCAAATAATTCAAACTCAACTGTATTATAATCTAATCACAGGTCAGGTCTTTATTTAAGGCATCTTAATTTGCATGTTTGTACTCTTTTCATTATACAATCACATTAGGTTTGCCTGTGACTTTTGAACTCAAACACAAACGGGCTTTCTCTATCAGACAGTATGACCTTTCTTTGTGTGATAATTCATTTTCCAATTTAGACAAAAAGAGCATCTGTGACAGAGTCTTCTGGGAACCAGAGTCTTCCCAATGGGGCTGCCTCAAGGGAGCGCAGCGTTCACTGAAAGGCTTTTATTTTGATAGTTTGTGTGGACCAACTGAATGAAAACAACTGAAATCCTTGACACTTAAAGTTGAACTCTGAATGTCACTTTTATTTTGCATATTTATGATGTTTATGACCATCAATGTGTCAGCGACGAGCATATTTATGATGTTGTTAGCAGCATTGACGTATTCACACATTCAGGTGTTATTAAGATGTGTGAATTTACGTCCTGAAGAAACATGCAGGTGTGTCTCTGCACTACCCCTCAGCTGCTCAGCTGGCTCCGGGCCAAATGCTGAAGGAAAGTCACAACTGCTCACCCTCGGCACACTAATCCAAACTCTGATGTTCACGTATCATCACAAAAAGCATGTTGATAGAAGGCCTTTAAACCTTAATAGAGTCCAGGCTGTGTGCAAAGCTACAGTGCTCACTGAACAAAAATACTAATGAAGGTGAAAAATGCAACGAAAGCAAACTTGGCAGACTGACTTTAGTTGCTTACGTCAAGCCCTCCGCTGTGTTTTGTGAATTACGCTGTATTTTCATTAATGAAGGGATCACATATAGTCTCAAAGGACAATTATTTTGATTCTTTCCCAATAACGCTGTCACAATACTTAACCATCTACTGACTAATTTCTTTAAATTCACCATAAGTAACATAACCCAGGATTCGTCAGTGTTTGTCAGTGTTAGAGCTGCAATGCTCACTCGAGAGAACATTAATTGTTAACTGTTTTGATAATCAATTAATTGCTTCAGTCATTTTTCAAGCAAAAATTTCAAACATTTGCTGGTTCCAGCTTCTTAAATGTGAGGATTTGCTGCTTTTTTTGTTACTTATGACAGTAAATGAATAGTATTTGGGTTTTGGACTGTTGGTTGGGCAAAATAAGCAATTTGAAAAAAACACTTTTGGACTTTTGGATGAGTATTTTTCCTAATTTTTACATTTCATAAACTAACCAATTAATCATGAAAATAACTGTTAGTTGCAGCCCTAGTCAATGTAAATATAAAACTCACTGAGAGAACTAAAGATCTATGAAAAACTTTAAATTGGCCTTGCTTTTCCAAACACAACATCCACAATAGTGTTGTTTTCTCACCACATCAACCCAGCAGCTCTTACGCACTCTTTGCCTGTAATCCCTCAAAAGAATGCATGTTTAAAATCCCTTGTAGAATGAGATATTTAAGACCCTCCGTGAAGAGTTTGCGCACACCTGCACGTGCACTTGCATGCCTTCATGAGCCGCTGCTTTAGCTGTCATGCAGTCAGTGCAGACAATGACTGTGGCATCATCATGTCAGAGCGGTGTTTACACTCTGGCGTCATGCAATGCCACACATTAGGGCACTACCGGTTGTGAATCTTTGGGAATTGATTTGAGCAAGACACACAAATGAAGTGTTGAAGTGGCAGCACATGAAATATGAGTGGACAGGCTTTTGTTTTTCCAATGTCAGTGAGAAGAGACAGATTCAAGCTGCAGATGCCGCACGACTCACCGGTTGCTCACGGGCTACTTGCTCACAGTCGTTCAAGTGAATCCTGAGTAATTATATATTAATACACATTCTTCATGAACTTCTTCCTCGGAATTAATTTTCACTGTGTTCCTGTTTCCACCGCTCATTTTCCATTTGGAACAACCACACTATAAAAAGATGGGTCACATGTATCCAGTACATTCAGTAAGCCCTGCTTCCTTCTGTGTAAAGCCAACGCTCTGCAAGCAGCTGGCCCTTTGTGCCTTGGCCCTTTCGAGCCATTCCGGATCTCCCGCTGGCCTGGCTCGGGGCACAGAGTGTGCCGGGAGTTGCCTGTGTGGGGACTGGCTCAGTGTGAACAAGGCCACTGACACTGACTGGCTGCCTTCTCGGTAGCTGTCAAGAATGACGGAGGGCAAATGGACACAGATAATACAGTTAATATAATGGAACTGTACTCTGGTGTCTACGTTTCCCCCAATAGGAATTACGTAACTTCTTAATGGGCTAAATCAAAGTTGCATGCTATGTGCGAATTACATTTTGGTGAACAAAGTTTTTTAGTGTACACTTTAGTGTATTTTCACATTTATTAAACCGCATTTAGCACATTACCGGGTTTTATCCAAAGACTGTGATGCTGGAAAATGAGTACAAATGCAGCCTCATTACTAAGCAAATAATCTTGAATAACTTGTTTTTAGTGCAGTTATTTTAGTACGAAACAAAAATCTACTTTTTATTGGCTTTTAATGATTAAGGGAGTTTACTGTTCCATTTGCCAGTGAGTCACACAGAAATGTTTGCACACAAGAGACTGAATTTTTCATTTATTATATTAGATTTTCTAAATTTAATTTGTTTTTCTTTTATTACTTTATATCAGGTGTTGGTTGTTTTTGCCTAATATTTTTCTGATTTTATTCCATTTGAATCATATTTTGTGCATTTTCATAGTCAGATGACTGACTGAGTAACCTCTGACAGCACCAGGTTCTGTGGCTGCTCTACCCTCCTCAGTTCTTACAGTAAGAAAGATATTATATTAGTCTACCTGCTTAATGTTTTATACACATTGCTTAACATGGAAGTTTAGATTAATACAGACATGGCATGATCCTCCCAGATATTTTGTCAGGTTTGGCTTGTATAATATGTTCTATTGACATGTGAGACGGGATCCCCTGATTAATTATACAGACCCCCTGACTTGAAGTGCAGCACATAAGGGTTATTAAGTTTGTGCAACAGAAAACAAATTAAAATCTCATGGCTGGATTGAGACCTCCATTTGAAACCTGGCTGTTTCAGATCTTCCATCCCACTGACCTTTAAACAATCCCACCAGCAGTAGCACAGCAGATTATTACTACATGACTGTTCAGCATTAAAGAACAGTGATTTAATCTTCAAATCCTTTCAGCATAATGTAACTTGTTACACCAATGCAAAGCAGTAAATGTCAGTAGTTTGTTACCTTTAGCTCTTCATGTCTTGGCAAACTTTGATCTGCTGCTGAGACATTACTGTGGCTTCCTATCGTAGCTCACTGCTTGCACTTGTTGAAACTGCCAGTGTTGATCTCACTCTGCTGCCTGTGCTGAAGACTGAATGATATATTCACTGATTTGCATTTACTTTTTGTGTTGCTGCCCTGCTAGGTGAGCACTTTCCACCTTCATTGCAATGAGAAAACAAATGATTTATGAAGAGGGGGGGGTCCATGTGGGGCAGCGACCATGCCCAGGATTGCACCCTTGTTTATACCGCTTTGCTAGTTTGGCAAGTTGTGGCGATGCAGAGTAGAACACCCACAGCCGTGTTCAACCTGAAAACAGTGTGTTCAACTGAAGGGTTTCACTTTCACTTAGTGTGTGTCTTAGCAGAGAACAGGGTACGTGCATATACAATTCTACAATTCAGAGAAATCAACACACAGCGGATTACAGTTGTTCAGAAACTGTGAATGCAAACTGCACAAACAATCCGCTGCCGCGGCCACTGACTTTTTTTACCTTCCGTCACACTCACTTGATTGGTAAGCAGTTCTCTGTCACCAAGCTGGGCTGTAAACTTAAAAAACAATCTATCCTGTGTCATAATTCATAACAGAATATGAGGGTTTGCGGGTGTGATGCATTGCCGGAGGCTGAAATTGAACATGGCACTTTTTTAAAAGTTGAAGCTATTGCAGAGAATTATGATCTGTGAAACCGGAGTGCCCCTTTGTCTCTGTGCAAAGCCACTGGCTGATGTAATTTAAGCCAGTGAAGGGTTGCGAGATGGGAAGGGCTGGGAGGGGAAGATGCAAGAGGCTGGGGGTTAAGAAGGGAAAGGTGGAGCAGGAGTAGAGATTTAGCCTTCCCTGCTGATTTCCTAGCATCACTCTGGGTGGTGAAGTATGGTCATAAATAGGCAGCCCCTCTGCCCCCTGTGTTAGTGCTATTTTTATACTTGCTAATAGAGGGGGGTTGGAAAATCAGCTCAATTGGTGAAGTGACAAGGAAATATTATTGTTGGAATAAGAAGAGCTGTAGTGACCAAAGAGCTGTGCACATACCCACTGAGGAGTGTGGTGGCAGAACTGGCCTTTCTTATCTTGAGACTCTGGCTCAGATCCAATCTGACAGTGTTTTGGTTTTGAGATGTTAGAGTTAAATTAAAAAGGTCAAAAGTTCAACTACAGGTTCATGTTGCTGCCTACGTTGTTTTTCCTGTCGGAGAGCACAGTTAATTCTGTGCTGAGTATTTTTATTTTTGTGAAAACAACAGGAAAGGTGTAACAGTTTCCCATGACTTCTGTGAAAACCGCATGACGTTTGAAAGGCGTGCTGATAGAAAACAAGTGAAATTAATTGAGTTTTCTCACACGAGAAGGACTAAATGAAAGGTGCGTCACAAGAATCAGGCAGTAGTTTGACATTCGATAAGCCCAATGGAAAGGGAGGCTGACAGAGTTCAGGTAGTGCTCGAGTAGGTATGGAATATTAGCCTTGACCTCGGATGATATGGATACAATTTTCAGGCCATGCCATGAATTATTCTGTCACTTAGGTTTTATTTTTTAATGTTGTTTTATTTTTTCTTTAATGACAAAAATGTCTCCAACCATAACCATTTAAGGTTTTCTAATTAATTGAAGATTTCAATTTGAAACATTTTCATGTAACAAACATGGACTCCAGCCGATGCTGTTTTACTGTAAACCAGTTTCTGATGGAGAAGCATCAGGCACACCTCAGTTGTGTCTGCAACATGTAATGTAATTAATTATTTAAAGGTATGCGTGGGACTGTTTTTTAAATCCTGCACCCACTTGCGCACTCCAAATTCAGCCCACTCCCGCTCCCGCCCATCCCTGCAGATATTCTATCCTGTCTGCAACAATGCTCTCATCAGAACCTTACAGATTTTTCCAATCTCTGCATGTTTGACCTCTATGTACATCCTGCTGGCGTATCATTATGAATTCAATTTAGTTATTATTTATTTATCTATTCATTAATTACCATTATTCTTCTGACATGGCTTTCATGATCTGGTCTAAATGATGAATGCGAGTATTTGGACCCTGATTCAAAAATGGGTGGAAGGTTTAGTGTACTGTCCTTTAGACCTGAGGAGGAGGATTGTCTGGGTATTCTGTTCTTTCTTTTTTGATAGTTGGTAACAAGACTAACAAGGGTTATATTTGTTCAGAACTAGTTCATAAGACGTGTTGTTTGACCTTGTCTGAAATCAACAGTGTTTATAGTAGTTTCCGACAACCATGCTGGACGGCGGAGTTAAAGCCAGCCATCATAGAGAAGGGGGAGACGTGACATTGTTTAAATATGGGGATAGCTGAGCACATTTTCAAACAGTCCTTCCAGGAAGACATTCATAGTGTTGCACTCGGTTGTTCACATGAGAAGTCCAAGAAATAGTGGTGTTCTCAAAGCCACACTGCTGGCCAATCACATTGTATGTCCCGTGAAAGTTATAGGACACAGTTTCTGGGAAGTCCAAAAACCCTTCGACTATCCAACAAGCAGTTCTGATGGAGTATACTTTCTCCATAAGAGTCAACAGCCAAGCTAGCGTCTCTGTGAGGACTGACTTAAGCACAGCAGTGCTTTGTGCTAAATGCTAACATCAGCACACTAACATGGTATGAAGCTGTATTACTATCTTTTATCAGGAACATGTTCTTTCGGTTTATTGATTTCATGTTCAGATTTTGTAATACGCTCTCTGTGGCTTAGGGGGTTAGGCTACGACGTTCAACCTTGTAGTTGTAGGTTCAATTCCAGCTCCTCCCATCCACGTGTTGAAATTTCCTTGGGACACTGTGCCCTGTCCCTGACCAAGAAAGGGAATATAGCACTTTGATTTGGTTCCCCGTCACCGTATTAAAGACTGACCTCTGTCCTCAGGAGGAAGGAAGGATGGCTTAAATGCCGAGGACGAGTTTCATCATGTGTGAATCTATCCTCATGTTTGACAATAAAGACCTTAGGCTTATTATTTGTTTATTTGACTATACTTTGTACGTTGTCAAGGATCCACAATGTCAGCTCATGCTCATTGAGAGAGCTATTAGCTAAAACCAAAGTGGTAACCGTCTGCCCCTTCTCCTTGATACATCCAGGGTCTGCCCACATTAAGCAATCTACCTCACTTTAGCTGTAACTTTGTCTTGTAGTTCCCTTCGAGCTGAAACTGAACACAGTCATGAAATCAATAAAGTATGCTCTCAAACCGAAAGCTAATGCTCTTGATTGAAGATAGTAATACAGATCCATAACATGGTCACGCTGACAATGCTAACATGTTGATCAGCTTAACAGTTATTCAGCAATGTTTACCATGTTTAGTGTTTTAGCACACTAACATTTGCTTATTTTCAAGGAACTGCATCCAGTAGTTAGTGGATACATTTAATTTGGAAAACAAATATGCCGACCTCATAGTGGCGCTACGTGAAAAGTTAGGCGATCACCAAATTAGGCTGTGTTTCTCTGACAGCTGATTACCATTGCACATCCAAACCTGAATTAGGCATGACACTTTCACAGTCAGCTGTAACACAGCACTGCAATTATAAATTAGCTTCTGATTAAAAGAGTCATTTTCTCTGTACAACTGCACATGAATGGACCATTTGGGGAGACTTTCCAATCCATTTTTCAACAGCACTTTCAAGCTGATTTTTTTATGGAATAAATTAGACTTAAAATCTATTGGCTTGGGGCAAAATATGGTGCATTCTGTAAATGGAGAAACAGCATAGACTTTATTTTCGACCAAGCCAAGGCAAAACATAAAGCTGACATGTTTGATTTTGTAATAAATATTCATAATCAAAATCAGACTCTGACAGTTCAGCAATGCTGGCAACTGCTGCCGACAGCAGGGTCTCACATATAGTGCAGTGGGTCATGACAACATGTTACATGCACACATTAGGCTGGATTTTACCAAAACAATGTAGATTACCCCATCACTCAGTGCCGGTGGAATCTATTTGTAGAATGTGCTGAGAATCGTCATACTATGAGGCAGTTACACCGAATATGATGATTCACATTAAATAAAAAGCCGTGCAGAAAATTCACCGTGTCCTCTTTAAAGAAATAAAAATACAGACGTGTCTGCAGCTTACAGTGAAAATGCACGTCTGGTGATGTCAGGAGAAAGTGTAACAGATATTCTAAAGCTCATCTCTTAGCCTGGGCTCTTGGCACTCGCCACGGCCTCTCAGCGTTTTTGCTTGATTAAAAAGCGCCCAGGAGTTTGTAAGCGAGTGGTAGGTGCGAGCGCACACCCTGACAGCTTAACATACTGATTATTCAAGCCTCTTAGGCTAAGCCACGGCACTCGAGTGATGAACGTCAACCCCCCCACCCCCCCCCACCCCCTCCCCACACACAGTCTCAAGTTCTCTCTCTTCCCCTTTTATTCTTCATTTGAAAGAGTGGAAAGCCAGTGACAGCTTGCAGAAGGCAAACCTGTTGTCTGGGAAGCAGAGGGGATCAGTGACACAGTGATTCATACACTGCCGAGGCTTTATTTAGACATAATCCACCCAGCGTAGGGTCCTCGCTCACAACTTCTTGTATGGACCTGGCTAGTTGTATATTGTCCTACACTGTGGACATCTGGGAAAGTCCCTCCAGTGGGGTTTAATGCATTCGTGGTTACCGATGTCATCCTTGAAGTGTCAAAGTATCACAGATACACAACAGTGCTGTTTTGTCATCACAAAAAATTATACTACGCCTCTTGGCTACTGAATGCTCTATGTATGGGAGCTGTCAATGAAAGTATGTATTTCACCATCCCTGTTCTCTTGTCATTGCACAGCAGTTTCTGCATCACTGTCCATGTTTACTGTAATTAGAATTTCTGTCTCACCATTATTTTTAATTAAACTGCTGATTATTTTCACAATTAATGGATTATTTCATCTTTTAGTCTATAAACTGTCAAAGAATTGTGAAAAGTGCTCATCACAAATTCCCAGAGCCCAAACTAGCATATTCAAAATGCTTACTTTTCAATTAAATTAAATTTTCAATTAAATTTTATTTATATAGCGCTATATCATAACAGAGTTATCTCATAGCACTTGTTAATATAGAGCAAGTCTAGACCAACTCTATCTGTATAGACCCAACAATTCCACCATGAGCAAGCGCTACGCGACAGTGGCAAGGAAAAACTGCCTTTTAACAGGCAGAAACCTTGAGCAGAACCAGGCTCTGGGTGGGGGGGTCATCTGCCTCAACCGGTTTGGGTAGAGAGAGAAAAAACGATATGGGGGTGGGGGGGGTAGAATGAGAGCAGGATGAAAGAGAACACACAGCAGTACAGTACAATTCCACATACAGATGTAAAGCAATGGCAGTTACAATGTTACTGATGTTAAAATAACCAACCAATAGTATCAGCAGCACAACAACAGCTACACTAATAATAACAGTAGCAGCAGCAGGCGGTCCGCATCCACTCGACCAGACCCGTATGCATCCAGACTCCACAGAGCCAGATCCCACAGATCCAGACTCCACAACTCTGGAGGCAGAAACATTCGCAGGCAGCAGCGAGAGAGAGAGACAGAGAGAGAGAGCGAGAGACAGCTGAGTTCGTAACTTAATGGGTATAATGGTTATATAAACGTATGGGTATATAAATGTGTATTAAAGAGTGTGTACAGTTGGAGAGGGTGAAGAGGAGAGAGGAGCTCAGTGCATCATGGGATGTCTCCCGGCATTCTAGGCCTATAGCAGCATAACTAAGGGGGGGCTCTGGGCTCACCTGAGTCAGCCCTGCTATAAGCTTTATTATTAAAGAGGAAAGTCTTAAGCCTACTTTTAAATGTGAGGAGGGTGTCTGTCTCCCTAACACAGACTGGAAGCTGGTTCCACAGGAGAGGAGCTTGATAGCTGAAGGCTCTGGCTCCCATTCTACTTTTAGAGACTCTAGGAACCACAAGGAGCCCTTCATTCTGGGAGCGCAACGC